>JAODAG010327166.1:6293-20083 GCA_027574785.1 Orphnurgus asper | reverse complement strand
TAAAGGGGGCTGCCCCCAACCTCCCCTTTCGGAAAATCCTGGATCCACCACTGGATTTGCCTGAGAATATTTCCCCTATCTATCAATTTCTGATTAATGAGGTCTGCACACGTACTACCATACTTGTGGAGGTTTACACCTACGGTGCTCTTGTTTGTTATTCTTAGGACGCGATTGGCTGGAGGGATATGGCCAGACATCTGGTCATCTTTACGACCGACGCCTCGTTCCACTATGCAGGAGACGGCAAGGTAAACCTCGTCAATGTGTCACGCCCATCGTCTTCTCTCTCTCTCTCTGCCAAAGTGTGTTCAAGTGCTCTCCCTTTCTCATCCATGAATGAATATGCATGAATATGCATGAATATGCATGAATATGTATGAATATGACAGTGTAATAGAGATCTCGGTGCGTCATAGGATTTCCCTCATCTTAGCGGTGAAGTTTGATGGTCAGCCGTTCAATCTCGATCGCCGCACGAAGACAGGAGTCGTCGACCGTCATCGAGTAATGGTCAGCGGACTGAGGCTGCGTAACATCTCGTTCCATGCCCTCTTTGTAATGTTTATGTAACGAAACGAGGTATCACAGATTCATTATGAAAAGTCGCCAAGGGGGGAGGTGGCAGAGTGGCCGTAGGAGTTTTGATCTGTTTCACCCAAGTCGGACGAAACTAGAACAGATCCTAAACACAAGCATTTTGATGTTTGCATTCAAAATAAAAAAGAGAAGAAAAAAATAATCCAGTACGTCCCATTTTGTTTGTGATTGGCCCTCTTGTCCTCAGCTCGGTGGTATCGTGAAACCCAACGACGGCAACTGCTACACCACCAACGTGGACCGGACTTACTCGATGTCCAGCCAATTGGTAAGCACCGTGCATTTGCCCCGCTTTTTTCTCTCTCAGATGATTCGATGATTTACAAGTGGAATGTCCATCGTTCACGAACATTATTGACATTATTGACAATGCTGTTTGTTATCTGGATTTGGTAGAGAAGGGATTAATGACCGGGTCCCCGATTGAGTACAGACCAGAGAACCGGCTGTAGGCCAGCCCCAGGAGAGTCGTGTAATTGATTACCAGCAGCATGTGGTACGGTATGCCCTCGTTGGACAATACGGTAGCAAATAATTGGCGTCGTGTTAATTCGGCCGAGCTCGTCCGCAATCGATTACGACGGTTTCGTCGGCGGGCGCAGCCTTTGTTGCAAACATCATCCGTTGAACTCTGCTCGTCTTCCGTTCGTTGCTTAGTCGGAGGCCGCAACGGGTCGCTCGGCTGGTTGGCCCCGGAGGCCACACGCGTGACACGGTACCGTCGCTGACTAAAGTTAAAATGAAAATTTCTTCGGAATTTTTCGTTCGACAGGACTACCCTTCCATCAGCCAGCTGAACGCTGCCCTGACCGAACACAGCATCATCCCGATCTTTGCGGTCACCGACTCGCAGTTCTCCGTCTATCAGGTAAATTTATTTCTTTTTATTGGATTGGTTGCTTGTTCTCACAGGTCAGGGGTCATGAGTGGTCAAAACTTAAAATTTTTTATAAAATCCTACGTCCAAGTTTTTTTTTTTTCTTTTTTTGTACCAAAGTTTGCGACAATCGTCAGCGATTTCGGTTGCGTAAAATTTTGCTCCTGGATAGGAAGTCAAATGTCAAATAGTAAATAGGCACCTAAATTGACATTACTCTCCGGTGGGTTTCATCTAATTTGTCCAAAGTCGGTCCAACGTATAAACGTGCACAGTATTCTTTGTGCATAAGAGGTGAAAGGTCATCTAACATGATCTTGTACGTAGGTTTATGAGTTTGTCTCGACCATCGATGAAAACAGGTATTCAAAATGTGTTCGTAAAATGTAAGAAGTCGCAGGTTATTTGAGGTCGTTTTTTATAGTTCATTTTGTCATTATCATTGTCATTGTAGAAATTGGTTGACATTTTTGTTTTCAGTGACCACGGACGGCCTGTTTACACCTTATCGTATCGTAACAGTGTTTGACGATACATGTTCTTGTAGTGTTCCGTCAATGGTCCTGTGCCGTTCTCCTCCTCATAGGAGCTTACAGCTGACCCTCTTAGTTGCCACTTGAACTTCGTTCACGTGCTCTCGTAATTGTAGCTCAGCGTCCGTGGAGCGTCCGCGTTTTCACTGGATCGCTCTCTTGATTTGTCTCCCGCTTCGTAGAACTTGACCCACTTCCTGGAGGGTGCACAGGCCGCCATCCTGGCCCCCGACTCAGGGAACATCGTGGAGATCATCAAGAACAATTACGCCGTGAGTATTTCAATGGCCTCCTCTCCTCCCCCCTTCTCTCTCTCTTCTCGTCCAAAGCGAAATTTTTACGTGATTTCAACGGCCACCTTCCTATTTGTAAAGAAAGGTTCAACGAAAATGAGCACCCTCCACTAATCCACGCGTGCCTCTGGGCCTTGCAGAAATGGGCAGGGTAGCATTAAGGCTCATGTCAATTTTAAGACGGACCGTTCCAGAACTAAAAGGCATCCTTGACATTAGTCAAGGAGAGAAGAAGGCTCGTCAGAGCCGGCGTTCACCCACTACCTCAAATGCAGACAGGGGTTTCTTTATGAGCCTAAGAGGCTTCCCTAACCAAGTCAAGTAACGGATCTGTCGCAAGAAGTGAACAGACCGTTACAATTTGAGCCTCCTAACGATTTGCAGCCCCCCTCGCCTTAAAATAAAAATCCTCCACCATGGTAGACGCACTGTCATAGAAACACAACATACGAGTTACAGACTTAAGTAGACCCTTGTGGTTTTTTTTCCTGGAGCCAACGCCCTCATTTTTTTGGTTCTCTCTCTCTCTCTCTCTCCCCTTCAGGCCATCACGAGCAAGGTCGAGGTCGTGGACTCGGCGCCGGAGAACATCACGGTCGAGTACACCGCCATCTGCCTGGACGGAGTGCCCCGGCCCGACACCCAGGTTTGCGAGGGGCTCACCTTGGGCGACACCGTCAGCTTCGAGGTCACGGTCACAGCCTCATCGTGCCCGGAGAGTGAAACGTCCAGGTAAAATATATAGATATATCGAAGACTCGTTCAGTTTTTGTTGTTTTCTGCTTTACTCTCCTACCTGCTCCACGATACTCCTGCCGGTATGTTTGCGCCTTTTAGAGGAAGGTGTTGTATGGTCCATTGGGACGTCACCCTACCCTGTATGCTATACCTGTACTCCATCAGTGTCCCGTGGTCCTATCAGGACATCACCCTAGATGCCCTGTACTCTACTTAGCATCCCATAGTCTCAGCCGGTCATACCCTATAAGCCATGCACACTACTACCTACCTGTAAACTGTGAAATGGATTCGTAGTCTCGGAAGAAAGCCCCTGTAAGCCATACACACTACTACCTACCTGTAAACTGTGAAATGGATTCGTAGTCTCGGAAGAAAGCCCCTATAAGCCATGCACACTATACTACCTACCTGTACACTGTGAATTGCTTGCAAAATTTATCTTGGGTGATAGCCAATATTTACATTGTCCTCCGTTCCTCCTTTCAAGCCTCACCGAGATGCGCAGCTAATTATTCTTTCCTTTTGAGTCTTTGTGTGTAGTCTGCCCCCGTGTGTAGATGTAGGCCTTGTAGCCTAACACAGCAGATACGTGTTTAGTCGTGCCAGGGTTACTATTAAGATGTTCTGTGTTAGCATTGATTGTTGGGGAGAAGCAAAACAGCAGTAAAACATGTAACGTTTGACGTTAATGTGAATATCGTTCAGTTGAGAATGATTGTATAACAGGCATTGGATAGGAAGGTGAACATCCCCCCCCCAATAGAGTCAAATCTTAATGATTGTTTTTTTTTTGGTTTCATCTCCTCTATCCATACCGCCGCAGTTTCACTATTCGTCCCATCGGCTTCAGCGAAGAGCTCATCGTGAACGTCAACTACTTGTGTAATTGCGACTGCGAAGGCTCGGGGGTGAGGAACAATCGTCTTCTACTTCACGTCACTCCATGCTTTCTACGAGGAGGGGGGAAGCACTGGTCACCCTTCTTTGTGTTACTCCAGGCCTGGGGGACTTGGAAAGGTTGAAAATGGCTGGAAATTTGATATTGCAAAAAAAAAACATTATAAGAAGGGCCCTGAAAATCTGTAATTTTAATCAGAAAGAGCCTTGAGATTATGGTCAATAGATGTTAGCGTGGGGAAAGTCTCGTGATAAAAGGTCATGTCTGTCAATCTATGAGGAAAGAGGTGTTAACCCTGCAGATAGCGAGATTGCCAGGGTTTGGGTCGCAAATCGTCACTGACCGCCGTGTGTCTTGTTTTGTCTCTCACCAGACTCCAAACAGTACAGCGTGCTCGTCCGGGGCCGGGGCCCTCGTCTGTGGCGCGTGCAATTGCAACACGGGACACTACGGCCGCAAATGCGAATGCAGCTCAGAGGACCCGACGTTGGAAGACAGCGAAAACCTGTGCAAGGCGTACGTTCATTTCGTTCACCCCGTGCACGGAGGGGTGGGGGGTCGCGATTATTTGGGGCTTACTCGAGCCGAAATTGATTCTCGGCATTTTCGGGGTCCAGCATTTTATTGAGCTTATAGATTCAAGCTAGTCGTGAAGAAGCAAAAAGGCAGTATGGAACATCCTACCGACGTCCAGGGCGATCAGACGCGTAACCGCACCTGTCCCATTGCGGGGGACCGCCTTTCGTCGTCCCTCATCCGACGGACGTGGGGCGTGCTTCGAATCCCCTCTCTCGTAGGGCGGGAGAAGTGAGGACAACCTGTCCATCACCCCCACTGCACTGCAGCGGTTCTGAGCGATTCCGTCGCGACGCCATTCGACAAACGCAACGGACGAACGGACGCCACTGGATGCCGCGCATGACCGGACTCGTCCTCCTGCCCCCACCGTCCCTCATGTGCCCAGTGCTATATTTATAACTGTGTTCTTTTCATTGCTATTTGCTAAGAATTAAATTGTCTCTCCTCCGTACAGTGGAAACTCGACTATCATTTGTTCCGGCCGAGGTTCGTGCGTCTGTGGTGACTGTGTCTGCTTTCCACGTCCGGTAAGACGCAAGTCCAATTTTTTATCTTTTCGTTTTGATGATGGCAATAAGTTTTGCTCTTCCATTTTGTTCTCTTTTCTTCGTCACGACAGAAACTAAGATTATCCGACATACCCTGGCGAAATCCTCGAGGGGGGGCGGGGGATGGGGGTTGCCACGGTTTGCGTCGAGGCAGACGCGCCCTCTATGTGACGCCTCAAACGAATATCGGACGCCTTCGTTCCTTAAGCACCGAGGCGGTCCGTACTTGCTGCTGACCCGGAGATTTGTCCTCGGCAGTGACGAACACGTCTCAAACCGGTTCACGTGAGTCTCGACTCTGTGCTGCTGACAGCGAACGTCGAGCCCTCCGGCTAGCGGATATGTAACAACTGTGGAAGACACAGCCATCTGATTTAAAAAGTACAGCCTGTTATTAGTACATCGGTTGTCCGTGCTACGGAACCCAGCTCTGGATAGCACACATAGTACACAAAGAAATACAAATTTGTAGGAAGTAATCCATGCCACGTCCTCTTAACAACACCACAGGTGTTAGGTGACCTCAGAATAGAATGTATAGTCTGTGTAAACCTTATCGTGCAGAAAACTCACGGTCGAAAGGGAAAGTTTCGCACCGCGCTGCTTTTCTTCTCGACGTAGTTTGTCCTGTCATACCTGGACAACTTTCTCGGCCCTTTGCAGACGATGCTTGGGGGTCTCCAGGTCGCACTCCGAAGGCAGCAAGCGGCCTTACTTGCGAAACAAAGTCGTAGCTGGTACGCCGTCATTGGCAAAAGCTTTGTAATCCATCGATAATGAGTTCATTCGAAAGATCATTCAAGTCGTTCGCATGGAAACAATTTCGATCGGAGTAAAGAATGCCCTTTAATTTTTTATTTTTTTTTACATGCTCTTTAACCCTCGTTTGATGATCGCTCCCCCCCTAAAAAAATGTACGCAGTCTTAACGTCAACGACGTTTTTGTTCTCGTCTTTCGCAGAAACCCGAAGAAGTCGTCAAAGGGAAGTTTTGCGAATGCGACAACTTTTCCTGCGACAGACACAGAGGCCAACTTTGCGGAGGTTCGTACCGTTAATAATCACGCTGACGTATATGTTTCAAATCGCTCCGCAGGGGGTCGACAAATTTTGCAAACGGTTTTTCGACAAAGGACTAATCGCAGAAGGGGCGTTCTGTTATATCCGCGTCTACCTGAAAGTCAAAATGTCATTTTGTCGGCCTCAATTGGAGACGGCAAAGTCGCTCGGTCGTAAAACCCAGCGTTGTGTGGACTTTGCATGCATACCTTTCGACAAGGATCATTCATCAATTTTTTAAAAGAACAATTATTCGGTTGAAAAGACACATTTGGTAGCCTCCCCCCCCCCTTTCTTGACTGCGTGACTGCTCGGGTAATCCACCCTACCCGTCTTGTTGTTAAAATGTTTAAAATTTATTGATAATCCTGGTTTTCCCTTCGTAAGGTGACGAGCACGGTGTCTGCGTCTGCGACGAGGCCTCCAGGAAGAGCAAGTGCCAGTGCAAGACCGGCTGGTCTGGTCCATCCTGCGCCTGCGCGACCAACATGGACACCTGCATCGCGGCCAACGGGGTAGGTCTACGTCGGCCCCCGTCTGAGAAACATTTTTTTCCGCTCAAAAACCGGAAAACGGGCCATGCGTTGCTGCACCTGCATAGGATACATGCTGGATTCGTGGCTGCAGCTAACCTATGTCTGTCTAACTCTTAAAAAAAAATAGTAGGAATTTCCTGGATGGATTTCTGGATGCTAGAATCTCAACTGTTTTGCGTTAGTATAAGTACAGAGAATTTGCATGACTATGCACGACTGGGGCAAAGACAAGGCCAACTAAATCGTCACGTTTGTTGCTATCACCTTATAACAACCACGTCGTTGGTAACTGTTGCCCTTACACAGGGTTAATGAACATGGATAATGATCATCGATACTAAACATGTAAGCATATAAACATGGATAGTAACTGGATTTATAAACATGGATTACAAACATGGATAATAAAACATGGATAATAAGGTAAACTCCAGGAATTTCATTTCGTCTTGTCCTCTTCCGCAGGAGACTTGTAACGGCTACGGGGAGTGCGTCTGCGGTACATGCGTCTGCAACGCCAATTCCACCTACAGCGGATCAAAGTGCGAAGAATGCCGGGTAAGGCGCGATTGCGGTTGATTTGTTTGATGTTCTATCATTCTTTCCGTTTCCCTTTCATTTTTCCATTTTCCCCCTTTTACCCTTTCCCCCTTTTCATTTCATAATGAAGCGTTAGAAAAGTTAGTTTCATTTTTTAAAAACAAAATGCCACTTCATTTAGGCAATAGCCAGATCTGGAAAAAATCTGCACAAACCAAACTCTTCAAAATATGTCGTATCGTGAGACCATGAAAAGGGAACCCGTCCGTCTGTCTTCCGTGTGAAAGTTTGTTTCTCTACAATTTTTGCACATCAGGCTTGTCCCGGGAAATGCCAGGCCAACAAGGACTGCGTGGAGTGCAAGATCTTCAAGACGGGACTGTCCCCCGAACAGTGCGACCGGTGTCCCTACAAAGTCGTCCCCGTGACTGGGGACCTGCAGATTCGTGAGTATCATATTGGCCAGACATTTTTTTTATTTTTTTTGTGGCGGTCGTACTCAACATGATACCAACTCCGATGATGTACTCACACCCCCCCCAAAAAAAATGGTTGTTGAAATTTTGTATTGTTTAAAAAATGGCTTAAAAGAAGCTCCAAATTAGGACGTTGAGTGTTGTCGTCGTCTGAAAGGGATTCAGCATCCGGGCTATGGGTACATGAAAGTTATTCGATCTTTTCCAAATCTATATCCTCGGATTGATGGGGGCCCTCTGAAGTGACCCTTGTTTCTACTCTCGTCACTTTTTCTCCCGTACCCCATAAGCGGGGGACCAATCGTAGTGCGTTACCAACGTCCGCTTTCTGGAAGTCGCTTAGAGGTCATGGTAAAGGTCATGGTAAAGAGTGTATTTACATACGAGGGTCAGGTTCCGGTCGGTTTTCGTATCATAGGCGTGTGATGCAAGTAGGGGAAAAGCATAGGGATTCTTCTGCATTCATGTTTTTGTTGTGACCATAACCGTTAGGTTCATTTTGGGTTTTCTTTTCTTTTCAGCCAATGGATCCGAGCGGTGCGTGATCCCCCAAAGTAACGACTGTTCGTTCACCTTCACCTACGAACAATTCTCCAACGGATCCTTCGTCATATACGCGCTGGAAGTGAAGAGTAAGTTTTAAGTTCCACGCCAATGCCATCCATCCGAGGAGCGGCTTGTCGGTGGCTCGGGTCGTTAGATCACGATAGGGTTTTTAACACCCCCACCCCCCATCTCATCCGATGGACCTCGAGAAAGAACAGCTCTCGACCACCCCCCCCCATGCGATGGGCAGACCTTCCTGCACCCGCAGCTGTAATACTGACCGACCGTTTGTACCCCGATGAAAGTTTTAACCGAATCGCCGAAAGACCCAGCTAGTCACTACTGCGCCGAACGAGTCGTGCGCTGATCGGGGGTGGGGGTGGGGGAGAGGTTGAACCCGGAGGGACTTTGGCTTCCGATGCTGACGATCGACCGCTCGCTCGCGGCATCCTCTCTCCTGAATGAATGTGACCTGTTTGTGTAGAAGTTCTTCGAAGTAAGGGACGGCAGCGAGAAGTTTTCATTATTTTTGTTTGGTCGTCAGATTGTCCCGAGCCGATCAACCCCCTCGTCGTCATCATCCCCATCGTGATCGGTATCATCCTGATCGGCCTCCTGCTGCTCGTCCTGTGGCGGGTACTCATCTTCCTGTGGGACAGGAAGGAGTACAAACAGTTTGAGAAGGACAGGCTCGGAGCTAATTGGGAAGTGGTAAGTGTCCCCCTTCCGCCGCTACACGTTTTCTCGGCCCCGCCGGCGGTGTTTTTAATTTGAGTCCGGGAAGAGGCAGACTTTGCATAGTGCTGGCAGAGGGGGAGCAGAGTTTGTATAGTCTGGGAGAGCAGTTTTAGGCTCTACTCCTCCTATCAGACAGAGTTGATGCCTTTTTAATAGTAGATTTTGCTCTCAAGTTACCAATTTTTTGCATTAGATTCTGTCAAATTACTTCTCTGAATGGCACCTAATTGTCAACCCGCGTTTTGTTTTGTGGATATATCGAAGGCCACGTTAATTGTAATCGAACGATCGGAAATAACTCTTGAAATAACGATCGTTTGCAGATTCGTTTGTGATGCACCGAGTATTAAATACAATCGTACTAATGGAATATCGTCTCTTTCTCACTTTATATTTACAGGGAGAGAACCCCATTTACAAACCATCCACGACTGTGCACAAAAATCCAATGTACGGTAAATAACTTGCTCTTGTATCATCCACGCACGTCCCATTGGGGGAGCCTTCCGGAAGTCGTATGTGAGTCCATAGTACATACGTCTCGCGTGGTTCAGAGGTGTTAATCCCTTTAAAAATCCATAAAGGGATTAAAAAGGATTATTACAACTTGTAACTTGTCCATTGTTGACCACCATAATGTTTGTACGAAAAATATGTCCATTTTGTTACCGTAAGAACCTGTAGATTCTGCGACACATCCCATCTTTGAAGGTTCCAAGCGGTTTCCAAGCAGACAGGTAAGCACTTGCGTGTATAGGATGTTACAAAGGTCACACATGAGTATGCCATAGGTTTGTGAATGGTTATCAAAATCTTGACCCTAATATGTAGGGTTGGTCATATCTTTCTCTTTGGGTATGCTTCAGACTTATTTCTTTGATGGTGGGGGGGGGGATGGGAATTTTCAAAAGGGGTCATGGTTATGAGGGTAACTATGATGTTACCTGGTATGTGTTGTAGACTGTTAACTTACTGCCACATGTCAGGTATGCTATTGTGCTTGGATTTGGTTGGTAGAGGTATAATAGATTGGATCATTGTAAATCTTTGTAAAAAAAGCCCGAGTGGTGTGTAATTCATTATGCAGTTCAGCAAAAATAATGGACAGTTTTTTTTTTTAAACTGTAGCATATTTTGTGGTTTAAATATAAAGTTAGTATTGATGTTGAATATTGATTGTTAGTCTTCAATAATCCTATTTACCTACACATGAGAGTTGCAAAGTAGAAGAAAGATTTGGTCTTAACGCCGCTGCGAGCCCGGGCTGTGGAGACCTGGGGAGGGTACACGCACGGACAGGTTTACACGCACTCTGGATGGCTGGGGTGTTTAAGGGTCAGTTAAAGTAATTCCAGTGAGCTCTCTCTCTATGTCTTGCTTGCTTGCCTGTCTGATTCAGTCGTCTCTGGTGCTCTGACATATCCAAAAGTTTTGGTCAACGTTCGTCAACTCGTAGGCCATAAATGAAAGTAGACAAATGGTCATCGTTAAAGTAGACGTTAAACCTTGTGCCATATTTAGTTTTTTTTTTGTTTTTTTTAAATCTCGTCGAATATAGAGGACACAAATATTTGTACAAAGCATCTTGAAATTTTGATTTTCTAATTTTGCAAAAAAGCGACAGGTTGGAATAATTGCAACGGTTTGTTATTTTTTTCATGCTGGTTTACATTTGCATTAACATTCGATGACAAATCAATTATTTTTTTCCATGATATTTACATAAATTTTGTTGTTGTACTGTGGGTTAGAGGAGCATTGTAACGGGCATGATTTTGACCGACGTTGACGCAATTTTCATACTCGGGTTAATAGCAAAAAGAGTCAAAGTGTCTCGAAGAAAATTGGTTGAAATGAAAGCAGGATAATGAATCAGAAAATCAAAGACGTCGAAGGGTCATGGAAGGACGACCGTCCTCGCGACAAGACCCCGAAAGCCAAGGGCCCCATCTCAAGGGCACCGACAGGACAACCGACAACGTCGCACTCTCCTCCTCTGGTAGGTCACGTTTCGACGACGCAACGAAACTGGTAGCCCCGTCAGCTTGACGAGTGACTCTCCCCGTTTGAATTTTGCACGCCACTGACATCTTCGACTCGATTCGAACAGTACGACACTTAATAACGTTTACTAATCCCTCAACTGTATAATCTGAAAGCCCAGATCTTCAAATCATGGGGATTATCTGAAGGGACATTGACATGCAAAGAAAAACAAGATGGGCATTTAGTAGGGGGGAAATAATTTAAAACAAAAAAAGCGTCTGACTTGAGCCGACTTGCTTGGAATGCCGAATCTCCAATCCTCCGTGAGTCTTTATTTTTAAGGTATATGAGTCGTTGGTTGACTGGCTTTTTCTCTTCAACTCTTTCGTTACAAGTTAAGCTTCTACGACATGTTGAGGTCACTCTATTACTCAACGAAGAAAGGTCAAATGCCGCGCAACGTGTAAAAAAATAATATTTGGCACCGTAGGGAATATGCGATTTGATGTTTTGTAAAGTTTGCGGCGAGGGATGATCTTTATTACGTGGTGGTGAAACGTGCCAGAAACTGTTGCATTGCCCGGATCTGGGACCGCTGGTGTTTGCAAGATATTGGAAAAACGTTCCAAATTTAAATGTAGTTACCGTTTTGTGGTGCACCTTGTAGGACAATTTGTCGATCCGAAAATGATGGTAAAGGTTTCTGTGCAAAATTTGTACTTTTGCACTGCATGAATTGAAGCTTGAACGTCATAGTTTAGCGTGTCACATTTGGATAGATGATAAGATTTGGAAACCAAAATGGACGTTGGTTTATACCTGCCAAGTTGTGCAAGATGTCAGCATGTAATGGCTAAGTGGTCAGGTTCAATTTAATATGAAACCATAGTAGTATACTGTCTTATCAGCTCCACCATGTTATAAAAAGTAATGGTACTCTTTTTTTTGTTGATAGGTTATAAATTTGAATTTAAGTGTATCTGCATCACCGCATTTGCTCGCAAGGCATTCGCAGCTGCCTTCTGATTTGAATTACTAGACCCAAACCTCTCTGTGATAGAATCCAGTCGTCGCAAATAGGGCGAGTAAAATCGTTTTCTCCAAAAATCTTGAAAAATTCCACATACTTTTCATCAACTTTCGTGGCCGTGTTCATCGACCCAATAAAAACAAACCCGTAAGCAATCGTTTCGGGCAGGATTTTGCAAACCACTCTCGATGAAAATGCAGGACTTGCCAATAAAAAGGGTCTCTTTTGTTTCGCTGTGCAGTATAATTGTGTTTGTTTTTTTCAGCTGATTACTTTGGAACGCATGCATCCTCCTCCAGTGCCATTTATGTCAAGCATCTTTCAACATATTTTTTATTCCACGACTCACTTACCAAAGTTAAAAATGGACCGAGGGCTTCTGCCATTTTGGGAAATATCGATAGATGTATACCCCCCCCGAGCCTCATCCATCGTTCGTCCCATTTTTAATTCTCGACATTTCCTTCAAATTCATCCTTCCTGCCTTTCCGTTCGTTTAACAATTTGCAGTCTATGCGTTGCGGAATAAAAAACCAAGTTATTCCATCATTGTAAAAGTATTTTTGTGCATTATGAACTGTGCATGTTATCATGGATTTAAAAATTTGAATTTTTTGGGGGGGGCTAAAATTTTGGGGTTTTATTTTCAATAATATAGAAAGGCTAATGACTTTTTTTTGTATTGTATTGTAACTTTCTACTTAAAATTTAATATTATCCTTCATTTCCCCAACCTTTTGATATTAGTGTTAATCCCGACGGTGAGCGTATCGTATCATTTGTATTTTCCTGCAATAATCTGCATTGGTCATAAAATAAAAAAAGACCGGTTAGTCTCCAAATCTCTTGCAGTCTGAATTGTTTTGTAATTTTGTGTGTTTAGCTATTTACTATAATAAATACCCAATTTTCCTTTTTCTTCTGGGGTTAGGGGGGGGAAGGGTTTTTCATATTCCCCAGCTGTTTAAAAGACACAAAATGGAGCAGTGTGTTTCTTGGTATATTCAAGATATTGTTCTCCAACACCCACTCATATACATCAATGCCCACTGCCAACATCCATCCCCAAACTACATCCCTATAAATTAGGTGTTCGAAGCATATACCCTCCGGCTCGTCCAGTGTTCAGCTCTAAAACATGCATGTAGGAAAAATTGCATCTGAAGACAGATGTTATATCACATTATGGGCCTATATAAACCACAGTTGCAGTCCAAGCTGAAAGCAGCCACAGGCTGTCAGACTTGATAAAATTACTTCAATTTAGATTCTCTTCACCTCTTAGATCCTTAAAGTTCATTGTGTTTTTCAGCTTGCATAACATTATTCCAGGACTATTTATGCAGTCCACAGATAGGTCCACTAAAGTCCGTCAGGCAAATGCTGTAATAATGATGCCCATTAGCTCTAAAATTTGAGTCGACTAAAATAACTTTTGCTAATGGTTGTACTGCAGGTGGTCGGCAAGAAATAGGACCTTCCCTTTTAACATCAAAATCGACATAAATTTGAGCCGTTCTTTGTAACAAATCACCCTCAAACAATATTTCTCCATGAAATCATCCTTAACAAAATTACAGAGCCAGGGTAAAATACAAAAGAATCTTTGGTAGATGGCATACGTACAATTCTGTCCAATTTTAGACTAATTCCATCCCATTCTGCCCAATTCTGCAACCACAAAGAGGTATAGCATAACCTGGTAATGCAGGAGACCTCTAATTCCATCTTCAGCTACCTTGAACAGGGGGCTGTAGTTCTTCACCCTTGGAATACAAATCTCATGAGATGCATCACCGATACCTCAGGAG
>JAODAG010327165.1:0-27925 GCA_027574785.1 Orphnurgus asper | reverse complement strand
CTACATTATTCATACACATGGCTCCTTGCCTTTAACCTTATTCTATTCTATTCTATTCTACTTCATTTCATTTTATAATATTTCATCGTACGGAAATGCAATTGGCCTAATTTTCATCAAAGAGAGAAATGTGTTATAATTATGCTCTCCGAAAATAGTTCACGTTATGTGTGTGTTTCAATTTTGAATGATTACGAGGCCTATGGTCTTTGACCGTTGGAATTTGACCGTTATTTTCATTTTCAAGTGAAGTATGCCAATGAATTACACAGTCATTTGTCTAAATGCAAAATAATGTTACCAATTCCGCCGTAAGACTTTTTGCCATGGTTCTCAATATGCAACCAATTTGTTTATGTAAACAGTTAAAACAATGTTTTACGTTAATATGTTAGCATCCCTTTTACAACACCCTGCTAATGAGCTGATATGTTGATGGCATTCTTACAAGTCAATTAATAGCAACCATGCTAAATTTTTAAGCATACACGTCAAACATTGAACTTGTGAACGTATACTTTAAATTCTAACATCGTCATAACAAAATCAGTGCACATTACCCAGAAGTAGTTACATAATCCATCACAATGTTATATGCTTTTGCACAAAATCCACCTTGGCACGAAAACAAACGACGCCATGGAGCATACGCTCACATTGCGCAAAACAGTTCCACTTACCAGCCCCAACTATACTGTAACATGTTTAAATTACAGGATTACAGTTTCTATCTTGACTTGACATGTGAACCTGATATTTCCATTGATATCTAGACAGGCTTACGATACACAGTAAAGTGGAGCTCAGTTTTAATTATTACTGGTGTAGTTTCCGGCGATGGTGATATCTCACTCAAAATAGCCAGTAATCTGTAATATAAAGAGAGTGTACGTAGACAATGTCAGTGCATGAAAAATAGAAGCAGTTACTTATTTTGGACAGCAAGAATCTTCTGAAATTACTTTGCAACTGATTATTTTCAAAATGTGTCCACACTGATTAAATAAAACAATCCACTAAGGTGAAGAAAAATTGCTTCATTTTGAACCGACGGTAATGGGTTTAATCATTAAAAGTTTACCGCCTGTCTTGAGCTACCCATGATATGCACTTAAAATATTGTACATATTGAAATGATCGGAACTGACCTCCGTTTGTAACATTCATGGTTGCATGAACCTGTAATGGAGTCTTCTATGAGTGTTCCCATTGATATCAAATATCCCTCAAATTCGTCAATATTGTTCAGTTGCTTGCTAGGTTCCTTGGTGAAACTGAAAAAAAAAATTCTCACACAGTTTTTTATTTTCAGTAATCAGAAAACATTTATGAAAGCATTATAGACTGTTTAATGTCAAAAGAGAATAAACGAACCATCATAATATATTATATTATAGCATATCGGGTAATATGATACAAGAAATATGATAATTGAGAGATGAGAACACCTAAGACAGCCACTCTCATGCTCTTTGTTCAAGCATACGGTTTCTAATATGTCACTCGTGTTCAAAAGAAACACTGGGTTGCGTAGTCGCGCTAACCATCTGTAACTAATCCGCATAAATTGAAAAGAAACGGCAGACGGAGAACCGTCAAAAGATTAAGCTACAAAACGGGTCCGATCATCGAGCATCTGCATCTATAGTTTATTTATTTTTTGTTTATGTAGCTATCCGTTTTTGGGACAAATCACTTTATGTCAATGAATTTTGTAACTACTTGACTTGCCCATAAGCGAGTGTGCTGGCGAGAGTGGAAAAAACCAATTTACTCGCCTAATAACATGTTCACAAGAAGCTCTTTAATGGCACTGTTATCCAGATACTTTACCAATCCGGCGATCAAATGTTCCATGGCCGCCATTCCCATTCTAAGAATGACACGCGTGGATTTATATTTGAAGATTACAGGCCGATCGTAGACCGCTGGGTTGGGTCGAGCTAGCATACAGAGGAGTCAACTGACTCGCTGCTACGGTAGAAACCTAGAGACTCAATGAGTTAAAACCTGATCATGCAGTCGATGGTTCGATAAAATATATAAATCACACAACCATACTTTCTGTAATCACTAATTATTTACCCGTAGCATACAAAAGTAAATGGGGTCACAGTTCCATTCATTAATTTTCAAAACCATGTATCATAGTTTTTATAAGGCCTGCCTCAGATACACTACTGAGTGAGGCTGCAACTTCTTCATTGACAACCCTCTTCTATGGAATGCTAAAAAGGAATTCCGTACTCGCTCCAGGCTATCATGTCGCACTATAATCATACGGTGAGGCATATAGCAGATTTCATCAAATTAATGACTGCAAACAGTACAAAGTACGAATATGTTTTGATCTATTAAAAAAATCACATTTTTGATGGTTTTTAAGAGTTTGAATTTTTCGGCTACCGTATTTAAGTTCGATGATTCTTTAAGTCTGCCTTAGTTTATGGGTGACACCTTTCCAGTAATTATCAAATTGTACGAATACACGCTTCCCGATCTAAATACAAAACAGAAGTAAAATAAAACGCTCTCCAGACTGCTTTTAATAAGTATATTGTATCTTCTAAACTCGATGTACGAAAAATAAAATAATCACCAGTAATTGTCGGGATAATTCGGAACAGGATGAGTACCAGTTTCATAGAAGTGTCTCGCACTTTCTCCACAGTTATTGATGGCAAATTTGATAATCTGAATAAAACAAGGAACCAAAAGGTTGCATTACAATTTGCCTGTATCGTAAATGTAATAAAAAAAATTAAGAAGCCGACGGATGATTCCTCTCTCGGGAATTTGTACATAGAGAGACGGAATGTTGCAGCCGTGATTGGAACTGCATCATGTTTAAAAGTGCATTATGACGAGATGGGCTGGTGATAAAGGAGCAGACAGATTTCCATTGATAATTTGTTTTTATTGCACACTATATATAGTTTAATATCTGCCACTCATCTCTTGAAATATTCCAGTTTGTATGATTTCTAATTTTCTGTCAATGATATTCACTCCCTCGATAAATGTCTTCCCCACTGTCTTCTTGTTCTCGTTTCTTCGTTTCTCGGAAAGCTGGGTAGAGTGATTGAGGTTGTTATCGGAGGTGATTATTTTCAAAACGATTCTTTTTGATAAAGTATCCGAAAGTACCTTGATACTGACTGCTGTGGCCCAAATAATTAATTTATTCTTCCCCTTTGACTGTTAATCGCTCAGATAGATTACATCCATCAACCGTACTTCTAATTTGCGTTCGTTTGTTGTAAGGGCACAACGCTACGACAAGACGAAATGTTGTATGTAAGTCTAATAAATTCTGCGCTACCACGATAGAAAGACAGGAAAATGACGTCAAGATAACTAGTCTTGCACCCATGCGGCCATGCGCACGGCGATGGGGTAAACGAGTAGTATCGATCAATTATTTGTACACAGACAGGTATCGCGAAATGTCGAAATAAACATAAGATATGTTCGGCCTTTTGGCTAAGATCTGATGTGTGGTATTATTGATGACCCTAACTGGTTAACAGAGTCATGAGCTTCACATTACGTGGCACTACACGATCCCAATGACCTAAGCATTCCCATCGAACTAGGACAGGGCTGGTAAATGGATCACTTGGCATTCGATATCGTGGTATATGACGCCGTTGTTTGTTCCGAGCCCCTTGTTCCTTCTTATGTGGATTTTATACCTCAAATTCTAGGCTTTGACATTGTGAAGTTTCCAAGAAATTCGGGATAAACGTATGCGAAACTGAAACAACATTCAGCCTGGTGCCGTAACGTAACCCGTATGTGGTAAAAATTCTATATATTTAACCTTACGTGACGTTGACCTTTTCTCTAAATGTAGTACTATATTTCTAATATAGTGGTGGAAAATATACATATACAGAGTTATTTTCCTTGTAAATGTGGTTCCCTATTTTCGTGACGTGACTAATGTTTACCATGCGTAACGTTATATATACGTAGTGTACAAAAGCAGGTGAAGCACGAAAAGTTGGGAACATATACATTGTGTACTGTACATTTTATTGGCTAATGTCATCGTGTCAACTGTTCGATTGTAGCAGTATTCCGCTCACACTTTCCCACCAATATGAGAGCATACTCGACAAATTACTATAAAATATTTCAGTCGACAAGTTTTAAAGACACAATGATAGATTTGATGTGGCTTACTGAAATGTAGGACCGTTTAAGATATAGACCCTAAGATATAGACCCTATAATTGGACGGCAAAATCGTATCAAGCAAAGTTGTGGTCCATATTGTGATCGATACTGAGTTTACAATTTTAAGAGATATAGAAAAAGTATGTTAGTCTAACTTACCCTATGACTAGACGATAGCAGTACAACTGTTAGAAATTCACTATGCCATAGTGAACTATCCTCTTACTTTATCAATAAGTATAGGCAACCACCCTCTATAAATGAAATAGTTTGTGACTTGGGTCATGAATCATGATTCAGGTATTAATATACCCCTTACCTCTTCCATAAATGACGCACACTTGTTAGCTATGTCTTTCTTTTCTGTGACAACGGTCAGTGTGAGTACCTTGTTTGCCGTTCCAAACAAGGCGATTGCCAAGCAGCCTCCGGGTTTCAGGACTCGATCAACCTCGGACAAAAATGGATCCGCGTCGAATAATGGGGCGGCTCCTACAGTCGTGACTAAGTCGACAGAACCGTCTTTGAGGAAATGTAAATCTTCAGCAACACCCAGTCTATAATAAAAATGTTATTGTATTGAAACACGAAATCCACTTTCATTTCTCGTAACCTGTATTGTATCGAACTAGGTGAACTATGATCGCCCTTTGTTTCAGGCCACTGAGCGAAACATTCTTAGACTCCGTGAGGGGTTCAACTTGGACACGGACGCAATGCGCTTCAAAACACAACACTCGCCTTTCACCCTGGCTGAAACATGTAACCCCGTCATTAATTATCATTGTGGTTTGACCGTAGAGACTGCCTGGCAGAGAACATGCAGAAATTATAACACTGACCTATTGTGCCAGCGCATGTCCGATGCGCCCACATTTTTGGCAGCAGTGCGAAATATCCTTTTTTTCTGGTATATGCCTATATGATATTTGTTTTACTGACATTCCTGTAGTGATCCGAAATGCAATATAATATCTCTTTTCCCCTCTCTCTTTCTCTCAGATCAAATTACACCCTAATTGATAAGGATCATGATAGAACTTGGTGGATTGATAAACCTGTTATTCATGTTACCGAACAGTCACCATCAGCATTAAATAAAAGTACAGCCAATCAGAGTTGACGATGTATTTCGCAATGATACGACTTATTAGAGTGTGGTTGCGATTATGTTTGATTGATAAGATACGTGGCATGTAGTGACCGTTAATCAGGTACCTTAAACTAAGAGAACCCAGCCGACGCAAAAAAGCACCACATTGGATACATAATCAATGGAGAGCATTGTAAGCTTTCACACTGTTAATCACTACAACCGAGTCAGCTAACCATGTCACTCATCTACTCTATGCGCTGCCCCTTCTGCTGAAGCTTGGGCCCTCCAGAACTTTAGAACATACTTCAAAAATCCATCGAAACCCAAATGATCAACTTAATTTTTATACATAATATCATATCATGAAATTTGAAGAATTTTGAGTTTAAAATAGCTTTTCGTGGTTGAATGTATACCGGTATGACCTATCTATTAAGTATCTCTATTGTCTGCTGTCTTTACTACAGTACACAAGCAGCTATAACAATGTAACATCTTGATCGAAGTGCAACTTTGGTGAGTTATTGGTGAGTTAATAGAATAATTTACCAATTCAACAAATTGACGATGCGCGTCTAAGTATGTTCCTAATGTTAGTAAACTAGTTTTGGTTTGAACTTGAGCACCAAAAATAGCGTAGATAATGTTCTCCTAGGAATCACTAATCGTTTCAATGCCAATATCGGAAAATCCTTAGCTAGTATCTAAAATAAAGCCAGTCCAAGTAACACTTCTATTTTGTTTGATATACATAACTGTATATTTAGATGGATGGTTGTCCCCAAACCTCATTACTGTTGAATCAGAATAATCATGTCTGCTATTATAAGGACTATTCAAACCTGATGAATCATAATTATTTCCTGGAACAGGTTTTTAACCCTGCACCCATTAATACGTTGTTCCTAAAGAATTGTTACGTTTATCAATCTGTTGTTTCCAGTTGGTTCACTTTCGACATGGAAACGCCAACAAATAGTTCTGTATGCAGTCATATATTTGGGATTGTTAAGATGTTTCCAATAATTTTCAAATGAAGTCGGACAACTCATTCCTTTTTAAAATCTTCTACAAGTATAATAAAAATGAAATTAATAACAATTACATATCATTTCATTATCATGTGGTAAATTTCCATAACTAACACCGCATCCATACAATTTAATTGATTTTGCCAAAATTGCATTTGATTGTTACTCCAATCTGTTTTTACGGGTGGTAATTTATAAATTTCAAATAAATTGTGTATATGTGCATAAACACCACCTACTCAAACACTACCTACTGTTTTTGAAAACAAATTAGGCAACCTTTTTTTTATTTGTATATAATTTAATAAATATATACATATATAAACTTTGTATAGGCCTATCTTATAGATAATTTGTTAACGAAGTTAACAAGCAACATGAGTTATACTTTGGAAATTACATATTTCGACAAACCATTCGAGATCCATCCTATAGATAATAATAATAGTAATAATAATAATGGAGAAAGAGGATATTTTTAAATACAGCTATTTTCTGCAATGAATATTTTAATCTAGAAGAGGGAGAAACAATGGAGGTAGGTGAGATAACATTTCCAGAAGGTTGTTTCTTTACAACATTGATCAACTGGTTGAAATGACCACGGGTTACCATTTCATATTCAAAAATGAGCGATGAGGTTAAAATTGTAGTAGCAGAAGGTAAATCAATTACTTTTCCAAAGGTGTTATGAAAATATTAACATTATCACCTGGTGAATTATCGATTGGTGTAACCAAGGTTCGAATATTTATGATACCATTTAAAGCCATGTGTTTACATTGTGATAAAATTTGTAGCACACATCACTTGTTAAATGGTAAGTCATCAACCTGTGAATAGTAAAGGATATGGAAGTAATACTGGTAAACTACTTATTAAAAGTATCAATGAGTTTTAAACTAAAAGACATGAAAGGAAATACAATCAATAACAGAGGATTACTAATTATTTTAGAATTAATCAATATATAATTATATATAAATATAAACAAATATGAGTATTTACGGACACTCAGTGGGTGGTGTGTCTGAAAATAAAGTAATTGATCTTGTTACAAGTGAAGTGAATGCAATTTATAAACGTATGCGAAGCGATATTAAAACTTATTATGGTTTACCTGGTTTACCACCTATAATTGGGAATTTCAATACAGATGAGGCAGTTGCTATGGTGGACAACATACATGGTATAACAATATCATGAGATAATAACAATTTCCAACCACTGCTTAGCTTAGAAAATAGCGCTAGCGTTTCTTTGTTTGCCTGAATATTCTGCCTGAATCGATTGTAGTATCTAAAAGTGTTAATGCCTTTAGAAATAATCCTGATAGGAACTTTTCCATGGTCGAAGACTTTGATATCTGTAGTGTTGTTGTTCTAGTGTTTTGGGGTCCTTGTCTTTCGGAGTCTTTTTATGAGGTTCTTCCTGACCCGTTTCTTACTAAACAAAACTAAGCTAAAGTGGCATTCCATCGCCTAGGTACGGTAGGCCTATAGTGTATTGCCTTATGTACAGAAAGGCAAACATATGGCTACGTTACTAACGTTAAGTATTTATGGAATATCACTTGAAGCCTTAATTACTGATGACTTAGTAAACATCAGTATACAGTATGCAATTCACAGATTCAAATACGCTGGACCGATTAGGAAGGATTTGCTATGCAATGCCAACAATCGAAGCTCTGGGTTTCGATTAATGATTTATACCTGTATTCAACATTTTTCTCTGGAGTAACTTCCTTGGCAACGGTGAGTTGGGCTTCGCTGCAGTCTACTCCGATCACATTTGTAAAATGAGGAGCTAAGATCCTTGTCAATTGTCCGTTCCCGCACCCGATGTCAACTGCACTTGTCTCGGGACTCTAAAAATGAATGCATGCATATATTAAATTAGGCACTTTATTACAAAAATATATACACTTCACTAAAGCATTTAGTGACATGATTTGAATGACTAACATCGGGAACCGTTCAGCAAGAAGAGCAGATTCTCATATGTGGCCGTTACACATAGAAGTAGGGTATATTGTCGTATATGGCTGGCATATTCTCGAATATTGTTATTACATTATCTCGAGGTAAACCTGTTCTTCATCATTAATTCTTCCAAAATTTAATATCAAGATTGTGCGTTCTTGTGGACAAACAAATTAACCTGGCATATTCTCGCACATAGACTGTTAATTGTAAAGGTAGAGCAGATTCACGTATATGGCTGTTACACGTCCAATTAGAACATATTCTCGTATAGTATGTGGTTGTACAAGTAGAGCAGATTATCGTATGGGATGTGACATGTTACATGTACAAGTTGTAAATAATCTAATATGTGACTGTAACATGTACAAGTGTAGCCTATATTTGGGTTCCACTCCCAAGACAATGGCGTAGTATTGGCCCCAATAAAAATATGCTTTCAATTAAAAAACATACGTCCCTATTTTTCAATGCTAAACCGACTTTCATGATCCCAAATCAAAGATAGGTGACAAGATTTAGGTGACCTCAATGTTCATTTTAATGTAATGTATTATATTTATTCAGGGGAGGAACGGAGAACTCATTGTCCTTTTAATCCCGTTGCACTGATAAGGAATAAAATGTCCGCAAATTTGCTAGTTTACATCCCTCTCCTTCTATTCAAGTTTCTGGAAAAATACATGCATAGCCTATAAAACATCAGCAAATGAGTTCGTGCAAAACAAAGCTGGTTGCTGTGGGTGGAAAACTGTTTTTTCAAGGTTGTCAACAGAAGTGTAGGATGTATTGCAAAACCAACAAAGAAAATATTAGTCTTACCTCCTTCAATTTAAGGCGCAAGAAATTGATAATGTCCTTCGAAAAATCGTTCAGCCATCGTTCGTAGGTTCTGAACGACAATTGGTAACTGTGTTGAAAGGCCGAGTCGCTCGATAGCAATGGGCATAATGTGGAATGGAATACTCAACTAATACTATTAGTAATTTATTCAGTTGCGTATTGTGGTTAAATCAGTGAGGGGGCTAATTCCGAAATTGGCAGATTTATGATTTTCTAAAAGGGAAGAGGGGGTCTGGCGTGAATGCAACAAATGGTCGAATTTGTTAGGCGTCCTGTGGGAGGAGAAAGGAATGACTAAACATTGATGAAACACATTTAAACTGAGCTCCATGGTCCTGGTGGGCTAACGCTGGCCTCTGCATACCGTATAATGTGTTCACTACACGTATGCTAATACAGTCCTGTAGCTGCACACACTTGCAGTATACACATATACCTAGCCAGGATGTATTGTATTGTTTACATGCATGGACGGATACAAGGGAGAGAGGAGCCTGACCCATGTGAGATTAACTTGGTGCACTTTTTATATTGTACATAAAACATGACGCTTTAATTGTCGACATGGTAATGTAGTACAAGGGACAGAGGGACTCGTATTGTCGGTTCCTTGGCAGAAATCAGAGAAAATCGGAAATTATGATCCAAATTTCCTGAGAAGAAATGGAAAATTTCCTGAGAAAATTTAAGTTCTACTGGAAACTCTTAAAGTATACTAATGCAACATTTGGCATTTAGAGATTTGTCAATTTGAAAGCAAGTATGAAGTGTCACTCCTTTCATCTCCAAGACACAGTTTTGTCTACAACCCACCATTTCGGCTCGTTTATTCTCGGATTCAATCGTCTTAGAGGTTTGAACGTTTGCTAGTAGTATAAGTTTTATCAGGAAATAACGGCATTGTAATAAACAAATATCGGGTTAACAAAAACTACACCGGGACAACCTTGGTCACAATTTAATGCCCACTATTGTTTTTTCTTCTGGCTGGGGGGGGGTCACAGTAATGGCGGTTATTTCCCAGATTTAGAGGATAACCATGAAAAGTCCGGCTAGACACATCCAGAGCCAGATATTTGATTCCACTACTAAACTTGACCGTATTTAAGATACACTACTATGAACGTGGGTTTACAATAAGCATGATCTTACTCGCACAGGCAATTTGCAAGGACAAATTCTTCACAAAGTGTGGGTGAATGATCGCAGCTTGGATTTAAAAGAAAACCAATCACAGTACATGGGTTCAAAGTAATGACAAACACCGTTGGCTGCAGTGGGGGTTAGGCGACAATACCGATTTGTAAAAGGTAGTAGACGTTGAGATGCAAGAACCCCCGTTCAAGGGTGTATATACTATGGTGTCGGTGCCTTAAACAATATATTTTGTAAGTGGCACTTTTGCCTTTAATATGAATATATTTAACATCATGTACGAAACAACTCCTTTCTGCTTTCCCTTCCCCAATCCCAGTGCGGTACTAAATCACTTTTATGTGCCTTCCAGAAGTATTATGTACATCCATAAAAGCTTCATAAACACATTTGATTACAAACCAGACTTGTTAATTGATATACAATCTTAGCACATTTCAAGTTTCAATTCAGAAGTCATAGAACAAACACATAATACGGATTAAAAGAGAAGTACAAATCGATATATGACAAGGGTAGCGGAGTCAGAACTAAGCAAAACTTATCGGGTCTGGCACCTAAACAAAACCATACTAAACAAACAAAACAATAGAACAAACTTTTATATATACAAAGGAACTACGTAAGTGATGTTTAAGGGGCATTTTGAGAAGACGAAAAGAAAATAACTCAGTTTTGTGATATTACTACCTGGATTCTTTACATCTTAATCTTAAATATTTTGGATGGTAAAGAATTCGCACTAAATCATGTGGAAAGTATTTTTTATTATTATAATTTAACAATCTTATTTGCGCAATTTGGATTGTTTGATTTTGGATGAGATTCAATTTTTGGATGAGATTACTTTTTTGGAAAAAATTGTTCAAGGCCACTAAATAGTAAAACTTTCCTCAAATTCAAACATTGAATGTTATCTGGTTGTAAATCTGGTTGTAAATCTTCATCTTTAGCTCCATAATCTTGATATATTTCTTCATAATAATCTACAGATTTGAATGTTCATGATGTGGAAGTGGAAAGTAGAAACTGCATGATATGGTGATGTATATAATTGTTCACCATTTTCTCTCCACGGTGCAGGCTTAACTTCGTTCAACCTCCCAAATGGGGGGGGGGGGAGAGGGTAGGAATATAATCAATAACATTTTATATCAATTGAATCGACTGCAACTCTAACTGCTTCATCTTTTGTAAATCTGTCTAACATCCATAAAAGCTTAATCTGTGCATATGCTAACATGGATGCTCTAAAATGCGTATATTGTGGTCATGGGACATATTTCCTTTCCAGCAAAGGTACCGTTTTCTGTAGTACGTGTTATAGTGTAAACGTTTTCTCCAGAATCAGTTACAAGTATTTCAGAGAGTATGTTATTTTCATAATAGCTTCAGTTATATCATGATCTATAAGAATTATTCGACTCAATGTAAAAATTGACATGGTATCCAACCATTGGCAGAAACTGATGTTTGAACTGATATTTTTCTTTCACAATTGCAAAAGCTGCATGAATTTCACAGAAGGGCATAATTAAATCTGAATCTGAATCTAATTCTTCTATAAATTTTATTAGCTTTTCGTGATGTTTTTGTTCACGATAGATTTATCATCTAAATCACCAACACAACCACTGGATTTTGTAGATCACCCTTAATATAACATTTTTTTCTTGCGGAAAATGTAATACCCTTGACCAAACATCCCCATTATGTGCTATAATTTCAATGTTACCTGATATTTTTAATTCCTGGCAAAATATTAGCTGCTCATCTGTCGTCATTGAAGCATCTTCGATATCACCACCGTCATAAACCTCGAACCAAGTTGAATAAATTACAGCATCACCATCTCTTACAATTCATCTTTACCCCTTTGCCAAGTTTTATCCATAGTCCTGTAGGATATGGACGTAGCAATTGGATGTCAAGGTAATTTTTCAACGTATTAATTTTGGAAGCACTATGTACCATCAAAACATTTTGACGTCCTTAGCACCACCCTTAAAATAGTACACAAGGCAAGGAATCCTTCACCCTTTGTCTTAGATTATCGTAGGATTCATCATTAATATTCATATATAATACATTATTTTCTGTAGTAAATAATTCATAATTGATTTATGTTTGGAGAACCAAATGTTCATATACTTTCTCAGGAATATCCATTTGATACAATATAATACATTTTACTGGTAATTACTGGGGTTTGGGGGCTATATTATGAGGGGAGGGGACTACCGGCAATATTTGGACGTGTTAAGGAGAGGTGAGGCAGGAGGGCCTGTATCAGGGGTTTTAGGCCCTAAACAAAATGCGAATTAAAATGAACTTACAATAAAAAAAATGGATCAAATATATGATAGATTTCAGGATTTCAATAGACTTACACAAATATGGGGTTAAGAGCAATTATTGTTGATCAAATTTAAGTGATATATTCGCGGTTTTACCATTTAAAATCAAAGCGGAAAAGTCAGCCAGTCCATAACAGGAGTCGTAATAACCATGCTTGGTATTGTGTCGAGTTTGATATTTGTACAGTTCGCGAGGGTAACCGTTAAACCGACAAAAAGGAGAGGAAAGCCACATGGCAGTAACCTCGTTAGAATAG
Organism: Orphnurgus asper; assembly: GCA_027574785.1. Lineage (NCBI taxonomy): Eukaryota > Metazoa > Echinodermata > Holothuroidea > Elasipodida > Deimatidae > Orphnurgus > Orphnurgus asper. Next base: position 15,019 of record JAODAG010327165.1, on the reverse strand, counting down.
CCCTCAGAGTCTATTTAAGAAAGGTTTTGAGAAACTTCCGATCCTAGGGGAGGATCTCTCCGGAGGAAGATTCAAATGCCACATACAACTAGAAGCTGAGAAGAAGACCCTCAAAGATGCAGACTTCCGACTCACTTCCGTAGGGTCCTCCCAGGCAAAAGTGAGAGAGTTCGGAACCAGGTCCTTGGATAATAGGGGTAGTAAGCGAGGGTTATTGCCTAGGACTAGGCGTTTTTCGTAACCCCCAGTTCTTGACTCTCTGATAAAAGGAATTAGAATACCAGTTCGAGTCCTTTAAAGCATGGTTCAGTATGATACCAGTGTAGTGAAATCGTGTTCGCAGCGGCTTGGAAAGTTCCGTCTTCGGAACACGTCTAACGGACACTTTGTACTCAGAAGGGGCTATAGAGTTCGGGACGCAACATCGTGGAAACGGTGCTATTCGTTATGCATATTGTATATGAGGTAAGACTTACCTGGTTTGGTTATTTACTAGCTACGAACTCACCTCATATACCTCTCACCCACCGTCCCCACTTCGGAACTCATCAGGGAGCGATTAATACAAGAGGACGAGTGAAGGCGAACCATACATAACAGAGCAGATGAGAAAACTAGAAGCTCAATTTATCAATCTAGTTAATATTTACTTCTGTCCCACACGTTGTTTGTTCCGGAATGGAAAATTAAGGAAGAACGAGATGGCTGACCATTGCTGTATTAATAGATTATACCAAATGCTACATCATATTAATATCATATATGAGTAACGTAGCTAGTAAATAACTACATTTGATAAGTTTCAGGTTGTTTTTGTTAAAGGGTTGGTTTTAATGAACCCATGTTTTGTGTTACGGACTGAGGGATTAGATAAGAAAGGTTTTAAGGGCAGGCGTCGCGGCATGAACGTCATTTCCATTTTCTTGTAATTTCATTATATTTGATTTACTTGCATAGCGGAAACAAGGACATAGTTTTGTGTAACGTACGATAAATGCTAGGACCAGTTCAAGGACTAGTCATTAGTTAGTATAGATACATGGCTGCTTAGCCGTTAACATCTGATCATGAAACAAATGGCGCTCCGTATGCCCCTAACTTTATTAACCCCGCAATACGTTCGAAAATAGTTAACTCGAACGTTCCAACCAGCAATGCATCACTGCTATCAATTACGTCGACCTTTCAATACATATATAATTTGTCGATGAGAACGGACGATGGCTGAACGATATTACGAAGAACTACGATTGGTATCGTTAGCAGTATTTCAACAGCGAAATCGACAGAGAAATTATCAATTTCTTGCGGCCTAAATTGGAAGAGGAAAGAGTAAATGTGTTCTTTTGCGATACATCCTACAGTTGTATTGACAGCCTTGTAAACAAGTTTACCATCCCACAGCAACCAACTATATTTTTTACTCACGGGCAAACACTGTCGTAGTTAATTCTCTTGTCGTGGCAAAAGTATTAGCTTTATCAAATTTGTGGACATCATCCGAGTGAAAATATAAAATGATACCGGTCCTTAGCTGTATGCGGAAACATAATTTGGTTACCCGTGGAACCCCTCTAATCACCACGTGTGTGCCAAGTATATAGTTTATACTTATATGTTGTTTTTTAAAGGATTCTGAGGCCGTTATCAATTATATTTCTCGAAATATGTACTACGTATGTGGCAGTCACATGCTAAATGTCGTTTTGTAACGCAGTGTATAACGGCATAAATTCATTCACTTTTAGAATCCCGAGACAATTGCAGTTGACATCGGATGCGGGAAATGACAATTGACAATGATTTTAGCTCCTCATTTAACAAATGTGATCGAAGTAGACTGCAGCGAAGCCCAACTCTGTGTTGCCAAGTAAGTAACACTGGAGAAAAATGTCGAATACAGGTACAAATCATTAATCGAAACCCAGAGCTTCGATTATTGCTAAACGGTTTCCTTCATAATCGGTCCAGCATATATGAATTGGTGAATTACACACTGTATACTGATGCATTGCTTGAAAAAGTCACCAGTAGGTACGTCGTCAAGTGATTTTCAATAATTATTATATGTACGCTAGCAACGTGACCATACCTTTTGCATTTCGGTACATATCGCCGTACACTAGGCCGTATGTACGCAAGGGTATGCTAGTTTAGTTTAGTACAACATTTTTATAAAACACCCAATGAAAATACTTCAATTGCAGACAGAAATTGACAGCTAACTAGTCTATAGTTCAAGGATGACAACGGTTACCCTTTTAAAAATATGTGTAAATTATGATACTTCACCTGTTTTGAAACAATCCTTGCAGGAAACGTTTCAGAATTAAATAATAAACAGCATCTGGACGGGGAGCTTTGCCCGGGGAGGGGTCACTCTCCACGTCCGTTCAGAAACCGGGAAAAAGGTTGTGTTTTCATCAAAACGAGACGTAATACGCCGTACGACTAGGGGGAAATTCTTAGGCATTTAACTAAATATCGCTGCTTTTATTTTAAAAAAAGGGCGAGACAGCATCTGCTACAAAGATATTGGTGACAGCTTGTGATAAACAAAGAATACATACATGGGATGCAGGAAGTATTCTTCCGTTTATGTTAACTTTTAACCTAATTGCTCTACGCCAAGTAAGTTGTTGTGGTTTCCTTGGTATTTAAATTTGATCTTAAAACTGTCTTTATCAAAAGCTAGTGCAATGGTCACATCGTAATCGAGCCATAGCATACCATCGCCAAGGCACTTCAAGCAAAGTATTGTATCCGCTGTTGCTTCATTATTTCGCTATGTGAATGTCCTCAAACTAGCTTGCCAACTGGTAATGTGCGTATTATGTATTATGCATTTGTGTAAGCTAACAACCTTACTAAGGCTATATTGCGATGTTACGAGATTCGGGATAAACATTGCTGGTGGTAGTAATTGTTGTATAGGCTATATTATATAGGGCATATTATATATGAACTACGGTAGGCTAACGTTACATCCTGACTACCTTAGTTAACTTGCTTAGTTGGTGCTCTATGACAGCTCCCAAGTTAGTGTAAGATTGTCACAGTGTTATTGTCACAGTGTCATTGTCACAGTGTAGATGGAATCCACCCACTTAACAGTTTTGTTCAACTGATTTGATATAATACCCACTATTACGTAATAGTAATCTTTACTGTTGATGTGTCATTGACATCTAACTAGGAATGCTATGCCCCGGGGACTGTACTTTGTTAATGTGTAGACAGGAGCTTATTGGATAAGGTACACTATACGTGTGTGGGTTCTCACTAACTAGCATGTGCCTACGAAATTATCGTAACACAGTTTACTAACAGGTTCTTTTCAAAGGTGATGGCCAATGGACGGCCTGTGTATGTAGAAGTAAGGGTCTGAAAGCTTGAAGCTTGAAATTTGTCATTATTAAAACCGCTTGTTGAGTTCGTAGTTCATATAAACCATGTCCACTTGTTGTCAAAATAGACATGATGATAAATTATGAGAGTTGCATTATAAGTTAATAATATTATAAGACTTTCCAATTATACCATGCTATACAGCTAAAATAAATCACTTAAACTTTTGTACTTTTTATTTCAACGTAGTTAAAGCTGTACATTTTGTGATTGTGGAGACGATTTTCGTTTTCGAAGTATTAGGACATAAAAAACAATACAACAAGTAAGAACGTCTAGAGTTGCAGCTGTAGCATTGTAATACAATTATTGCATAACTGTTTTCCTGTTTCAGAGCTATATTGGCCTTTTATAGACAATAATTTTGTGCTGGGTGTCATAAATGTCACGGTACGTCCAACGCGTGAAGCGTTTTCAAATAGGTGTATCAAATATATAACTCATACAGATTTCCATCAAAATTGGAAGAAATAAGGAGTTTACATGCTCGCAAGTACTTGAAGCGAGACACCATAACTGAATGCATGTGCCAAATTTTAATTTATACTGGTATAACATTTTCCATTCCACTATGTACAATGAATTTACGCTAATACACTGACTGTAACAGTAAATACTACAATTCTGAAAACTAATAGGAAACATTTCGGCACTAATACTTACAGAAACAACTCAAAATCACCAAAACCCCTCGAGGATCCATGCCCTTTCAACACAAATCATCATGTATGGAACATATGCTACACACATGGGGCATGTATATATACTCAACGTAGGAAACACTTACAAATATATAAATACGTTAACATTTTATTTACTGACCTGGTTTTGCTGAAGATTTATCCTTCTTCAAAGACGGTTCTATCGACTTAGTAACGACTATAGGAGCCTCCCCATTCTTCGACGAGGATCCGTTTTGTCCGAGGTTGATCGAGTCCTGAAACCCGAAGGCTGCTTGGCAATCGCCTTGTTTGGAAACGCGCAAAATAAAGTTTCCTCGCTGACCGTGGTAACAGAAAAGAAAGACGTATCTCAAAAGTGTACCTCTTTGTGGGAAGAGGTAAGGTTAATACAAAGAGGGTATATTGATGTCTTTATTATGGTCATGACGCCAAGAGTATGATGATAAGATGAAAATCATTACATCGTGAAGCACAGTGACTGCTGGTGATTGACCGAATATAGCAATCATGAAAAACAATGGTGTATTGTATTCCTTCAATTATTTATCTTGGAACATAACTTAAAACCATTGATTATGGCTAGAAAGGGAGGGAGCACGTTTCTATTACGCTAAGCAACGTTCTCAAGAATATTTATTACAACATAACGTTCATATAATGGCATTCCCAATGTCGAGCACACTTATGAACTTTGTTAACAACTTTACTTACTTGTATATGTTACTACATACTATTCCTAAAAAACGTATGCCCTGTCTAAGTTTGATTATTGGTATAATGATATCAATATAAAAGTATCAATCTGAATGTAATTTTACAGAAGGTGCAATTTTTCATTCTAAGCAATCAGACAGTTTTCTTATGGCAATGTATATCTAACGTCAGTATTCATATCGTTAGGCCTAGGCATAGGGCAAGTCAGCCTAATACTTAATATTACAGTAAGGTTTTAACTGACGTTGACGTATCATTTGCACATCTTTATAAGCATTCTACATCTCTTAAAATCAACATGATAGTTAGGCCTATGCATAGGTAAGTAAGACACTCTTAGTGTTACAATAATGTTTTAGCTGACATGACGTCTCTTTTGAGGCTGTTGGGCTTGTACAACTTCATAAGTTAGCCCTAGTCATGGGGTAAGTAAGACATACATAGTCTCGACGACGTCTACAAATATTACTTATTTCCCAATGCAGATCCAAGGTATAATCAAGTTCGATTGCAGCCAAATGAAATATAGAATAAAATGAATATAGGTCTAGGCTAGGCTAGGCGTAACCTTACTATTTACTAGCTTATGTACAATTCGTAAGTCCTCATACCAGGGACATTTCCTCATTACATAATATATTCTGCAATTAGTGTTAGTTTCTCTACTATGCCAGTCATGAACTTCACATAAACACTCGCCTCTAGACCATCCTTTCTAAAAAAAAACAGAATAACTTTATCAAGTATATCCTCAGTTCTAGCATCCTGAATAGTTAAGCTAGCAGGTAATTATGTAGGCCTAGTTGTGACGAATCTGGGCTAAATATTCTTGGCTTTACATTAGTAGTAACTACATTTGTTAGGTTGGATGTCATACTCCCAATCAAACAGCACGTGCTACCCACCATAATGTCTGGCAAGAAAAGGCTGCTTGTTTTATAACATAAAACTACTGTTACTGTTACTGCTACTGTTGACAAAGGAATGCCAGTCCTAAGGAATGGCACATTATACTGAATGAATAAATATATGGAAAATAAGTTGATTGAGGACGTTTATATGCAATATACCACACATTTCAACACAGCTAGCTGGATGCTTGGTTTGTATGACTTTTATAAAGTTTACAAATATGCGTTGAGCGTTTCGAGAGGAAATTTTCGTCTGCTTCTCATAAAAAGTTAATGCGGACAAATTTGTAATGCAAACTTCTTGGCTCCTTGTTTTATTCAGATATTGAATATTGCAATACGACAATGTGGAGAAAGGTCGAAACACTCGTTTGCAACTGGAATTCATCCTATTCCGAATTATCCCGATAGTTATTGGTGAGTAGATTGATATTTCGTAAATATTATACCAATTCTAACATATCTGCCATGATTTACTAAAAGCCTGAAATGCTCCATGGACTGCAATATATATTCTGCCAACAATCATTAAAAGATATGATCATCTCTGTTAACATACCATAAAATTCACCTCAATTTTAGACTACTCCCGACGGTGTACTTCTTAGGTGCCAGACTCGTAAATTGTTCTTCTGGCTCCTGTTTCATGTGCCATTTGCATACGCTTGACTTATTGTATTATTGTAAAATTGGGAATGTGTTAGAAATAAAGTTCAAACTTCCAGTCCGCACCTGCCATCCACATCTGGATAACAGTGCTAGTGACGAGCTCCTCGGGATCAACCAGTGCGTGTTAGCTCGCTTACGGGAATCTAAAAGGTTAAACAATACATTGGAATAAAGTGATCTACACTTTGAAGTTTGTCCCATTTGTTATAAACCGGATAAATAACGGCTAATTAAACACAATTAATTCATCCACCAAACGCTTGACGAGACACGCTTTCATGTAGGGTAATCTTTTGACGGTTCTTTGCCGTTTCTTTTAAATTTTGCAAAAGACGGATTAGCTACAGAAGGTCAGCGCGAACGTTTATACTCCACGGAATGTAGATAATTGATACCCAGTTGTCACCTGGTGATTCGTGATATGTTATTGTGTTTTCAAGTCGAATTTTGATGTTTTTTATTCACTTTTGATATAAAACCTTTCGACTTCTTGATGAACGACTTTAACGTCAATGATGCTTCATAAATTTGGATTTCTGATGAAACTATTAAAATTAATTAAACTGTGTGGATTTCATGTTTTTTTCAATCAGTTTCACCAAGGAATCGAGCAAGCAACTGAACAATATTGATGAATTTGAGGGACGTTTGAAATCATTAGGACCTCTTCTTAATCAATGCAGCATCGAAGACTACAAGCAGAGGTCACTTTTGCACTTGAATGTATTGAAGGCAGGGAAACTTAACGTGGATATCAAGGATAAACTCTCATCTGTTTAAATAACATAACCATTTAATATAATATCTCCGAAATGAAGCTACAATATTATTGCTTAGTCTTAATGGCTTATTTTGTTTGGGAGAAAAATGGGTTAGGGTCCCACTAGGTATGTTCAATCGTGTCTTCCAAGTCACCTTCTATAGCTTAGGCCTACACTCCACATTACTTCCACATTACAGACACGAAATTTCATGCATTGAAGAGATTAGTTGTTGAGATATTTTGTTTTACTTCATAATCTGCAGAGCGATAGCATTGACGAGCTCATTAACTTATGTTAGCGTAGTATCTGTACAGATATGCGTGGTAATGATGTAAGACACTGTTAAATGTTAAATAGTGTGGGTACGATGCCTGGATTGCATAAACTGATTATTTTCATTAAATCCATGTTTGAGTAGTCTATTACGATAACCATATACGGCATTAAATGTTACATCCACAATTATCGCGAATCCATGCGCTTGTCGTATTCTCAATGTATAATACGGTGTGTTTAATGGTGTGTTTATTTCTATTCAATTCTATTCTATTCTATTCTGCTTCTACTTTTCATGCGCTAACATTATCTACGTACGCTCTCCTTCTATTTACAGATTACTGGCCATTTTGAGTGAGATATCATCATCGCCGGAAACTACACCAATAATAATTGGAACTGAGCTCCACTTTACTGTGTATGGTAAACCTGTCTAGATATCAATGGAAATATCATGTTCCCATATAATGTCGAATTAGAAAGTTAAACTATAGCTGTAGAGTAGATTGTGTTTACGAGTTTAATGTTAAACATAAACATTGTTAATATATTAAGAAGGTTAGTTCGATCGAAGTAAATGGGGCTGGGAAGTAGATTAGTTTGGTGTAATGGAAATGTTACCGTCGTTTAGTGACTATGAGCAGGCTTTAAATATGCAAATTTTCTACAAAAATTATTACGGATTTTGTGCATTGTATTAGCGTATCAATTGACTACGTTTAAGATTTTTCCATCAATATATCTGCTCATTAGCAGTGTATTGACTATATATATTCAACAGTGTTTAGACTATTTACATTAATAAATTGATTGCATATTGAGAATAATAGTGTTTATGTATACATCTAAACGTATTTTAAAACAAAAAGGAAATAGATGTGCATTGTCTCATGCCGGAATTGGTAACGTTATCTTACGACATTTCTTACCTTTAGACAATTTGACAAAAAATAACCAGCTCAATATCAGCTCCCTGATGAAAAACTTAAAAAAAGTTAGAATGGTACAATGATTACCAAATAAGTTTCATTTAACTAAGAGTAATTATGGATGTACATGTAAAACAAAGAGTAGGATTAAAATTGCTGGCATTACGCAGTCCAGTAGATTAATTACTGTCCGTAAATTGTTGATATTTGTTCTCTCTCGCCAACCATGACCGGGCAAAATGTCAGGGGTCTGATTCAACAATTTATAATATATTTCATAACTTTTTTATTATTCCGGTTGTTTGACATGTCAGTCTATGCAATTACCCATTGCATACACATATTGAACTTCAGACCACACTAAACATTGACGACCCATTCTTATGGAGACTGCTGTGACTGTGCAATTGACATACTTGCAGAGTAACCTTCAATTCTGAGGATCCAACGTCCAATTAATCTTTGTAAATCAACACACACTTATAATGAACTTTTCATACAAATAGCATAGTTACATCCGTTCTATATTATAAATCTACAGATTTCTTTCTTAATTGAAAGAAATACAAAGAAAATATGTTAGTAAATGTTTGTTGGTGTAGTACCAATTAATGTTAATGGTCCAACATGGTGTACGAAGACTTGGGTGAATAACTTCCGGACAAGGAGATTCATTCCTTTGTGAATAATATTCTCAGTATTGTCCTTTTTCGCTCAGAGCAAGCAAATGGAACCTCACCCAGTTCTTCTTTAGTGAATACACTGGTAATTGTATATAGTTGTTTGATACTGGAACCATCTGGCAAAATAAAGCTTACTCTCTCTGTACACACTTTAAGTTATACAAATGTGCTTTAGCATATTAATTGGGTGGTATAATCTTTAAAACATATTCAATTTTATTCATCCTACATCTTATCAGTATTCTTTCCCTGGAAATTGTCCTCCAAATTTATATTACTCTAATCTTCTTAGCATCACATCTATCATGCTTCCATGTTTCTTTATTCGCAACATAACTTAATACATAATGTTAAATATCATAAAAACACCATGATCGCGTTTGTCAATCTATGATAAACTATCCGCATTATGAATACGCTCCTGCTCCTTTGAAAAGAGTGTATCTATGATGTGTGGTACTTGGCCAATTCGAACCTCATTGGTTTATTTACATCGACGTTATAGTAGTTTTCACCAATAAACTCCAAGATATTTTATTCAATATGCAGCTCTGACAACAATACATTTTCAGGCATTTCATATCATATTATTCAGTCACGGTTACAGTAGAAGAGCTTCTTAATGTAGATACATCCAAATAAGCTAGCGTTATTAATGGAACCGATGTTGCACCATGATACATCACTAAGTAAGCTATTTAGCTCAGTGTTACAGCTGCTTTGATTATTTTTTGTACATAAATACCAACGCCTCTGCCATATTCACCTATTGTTTGTAGCAAATTAGTTTGACCTCCAGTGAATTACTATTAACTTTAAATTTTATATTCTGTAGTAGCAATTTGTGTAATTCCAATCATGTCAGGTTGCTAGGTATAATAAAAACCCGTATAAGCCCATTGATGTTGTTTTACAGTGAGTCTGCATTTGTTTACAGACATTTCAGTTTGAATAGGTTTCAACATAGGCCATTATAGAAAATATTCTCATTATTAAACACATGACAAACAATTTACAATTTTATTTACATTCGCGCTAATGTCAAGCTCTTCATATGTCATACATACGGTTCTAGAACACTCAGAGGCAATAGTATCGTCTTTCCATTGAATTCAAGGTCGCCATTTCCTCTCAATTATCTCATCTTTGTATAATTTAGCATGATGAGGTTACTTTCTCCATTTTGTAGTCGATTCGATTATTTCCTTGTTCACATTGATCTGGTGTGATGTATACATTATACCGTTATGGTTGACCGGTCTCTTTGCACTACCAAGCTGTTGCGAGTTACTAAATTATCCTTTTTTACTTCATTCACAATTTTCAGCGCCTATTCCCTTACTTCATATTACCTTATATTACCTTTTATTAATGCAGTAGTGGTCCCTTATCTCGCCCTTCCTTATTTTGCCTTTTTTCCAGATGCAACGTGGTTTTGGCCTTAAGTTCAGCTGGACTCTTCGTAGCTCATTTTTAGTTGAGCTGATCGGGATTTCAGTGTACCATTATTAGCTCTGGAAATTGTAACAATTCAGATTTGCACTGAATGGATTGTATCACTCTACTATTGCATTTATAGTAGATATATAAAAGTTGGTTAAGAGGAGGCCCTGCTTGTGTATGATACTCAATACCAAGATGCATCTCTGCAGTCAGCTCATTTATGAGTCTTTTCTAAGTTCATGGAATTTCGATGTATCTGCTCGGAGTACACTATTGTCCAGTTTATAGCTAACTTCTGTATTCGTCGCTTTTTCTTCATTTCTCTACTTCCTGCGTAACACTTGCCAGTTGAGCTGCGGTGTAGTAAACTGAAATACAGAAACTTGCTTTAAGCACTGTCAACCAAATTATCACAGATAAGTTCCAGTACATTGGTCAAAGACACAAGAAAAAAATGAGATGTTATTACAAGCGATGGATGCCTCTCCTCATATTTTTCTCCCCATTCTTTTTGTTGTAACTGATTGCTGTAAATATTCTCCTAAATATGGGTAGACAGCAAAATAAATAAGTAACTGTTACTTTCTTTTCAATTTTATGGAATACAGTCAACAATACCTTTGATATTTCGAATATATCTCCCTTTAGCTTGCAAAAACAACCATTTTGTGGAATATCCACATAGAGGTTGAGTTGGGGGGGGGGGTATACGTCAAGTCCCACCATTGGCCACCTCAAAGGGCCATAATCACATACTATTACAGTCTTGCATATCATTCCAACAGTGAGACTCTGCTCGGACATTAATGTGGCCTATCAGGCCGCATTAATTAACCCGAACACGTACAGTGTACAATAATTGACCTGAACGGATTACACGGTTTCGGCCACACGCCAACGCGCGCACTTGTAACACATTGGCAGAGAACTTGTCGGAATGATGACGTCATTAGCAATGTTTGTTCGCGATATATAAACAAAATCACCTAAAACTTCGGACAATCTGTCATCTTCGTTTGAGGAAGCTTCGCAACACAAATATGAATCATCAGCATTTTTAACTGAAGAACTTATTGAATTGGTCCATATCATTAATATAAGCAACAAATAACATTGGTACCCCACCAGTGACAATTATTGTAGGCACCAACAACTACTCTCTGTTGTCTGCCCGATAAACAATAATAAATCAGACCCGGAAGCAGACCTTCAGTACCATTGACCATCAGCTGAAATAACTAACAGTTTGTAAGGAGCATTATCAAAAGCTTTCTAGAAATCTACGAATACGACATCAACCGACATACATTCTCCAAGAATTCCAAAAGGTTTGTCAAACCGACTGAAACCAAGCTTAGAACTGATTATCAACTGTACAGACAATACTCGCAAGGCTAACAAGCCTATAGTTACATGGAAAACAACCGTTATCCTTTAAAAATAGGTGTAACAATATCACACTTCAACTATGTGGGAACTATAAAAATAGAATACATTTTGCCTAAAGAGTGTTGAAAATCATGGCGAGAGGATAACGAAGCAATGCGGCAACCGTATTCAACCCCCCCCCCCCCTCGTCCACCCCGATAATCATGGAAGGTAGGCTACTGTATATGTACTACAGAATTTAGATTACCAGAACTTTCTGGAGTGTGCGATATACTATGTACCACGTACTACAAGTACCCACAAAGGTGATACGAAGAGCAGGGCTATAGCCACGGACATAAATAATAACAATTACGCCTACGTTACCACATTGAAATATCAACTATCGGTACGCACCACAGTTAATTGTTCCATTGACTTACACAGTAATTTTGTAATTGCATGTGAGCAACACAAGTCAAGTCAATAAGACAAGATGAAGGCCTGTGTCGATTGATTGTTTTTGGTTGAGCCTTTTAAACAAGCAAATTTAGGTTCCCTTCACTTAAGTTACACGGATGATGAAGAGTAGCCTATGCATATACCTGCCACAGTGACATAACACTGAATTAATAACAAATGCGTGTCCTCCACGTGTGTCTGTATTTATTCGATGATAAATCCAGGGAGTTGTTATTAAATATCAACTCCCTGATAAATCAATGAAGTATAAGTTTGGGTTAAATTATTAATCAGCATCGGCTCCCTTTTTTAAGAAACGATCAAGCCTATAAGCCAACATCATGAGTCATAGGCGAGCCCAACAACTCACGAGTACGGTGGCTTTAAAAATGTGAATGCCTTTAAGAAAGCTCTGGTTAGACACTCTTTTTCTTAGGTGGTAGACTTCGAGGTTTGCTGGGTTCTTGTGGTGTGGGTCCTTGGTTTTGGGGGTCTTTTTATGTGTAAATAGGACTTCAAATATATTAATTTATTATTAATTTATATATTAATACCATATGGACTCCACATGTTCCGACGATTGCCTGCAGCATTGGAAAAACAAACTGTATTCCTTTTAACAACCAGAGCGCAGAACTACATTTCAGTTCTGCGGCCCTACATGTCTACAATATATACAATGCTGAGTGTTCTTCTCCATCGCCCACACCCATATTCTAAATAAACCTCTTCTAACTTCAAACTACAGTGTCTTCAAATGATCTCAATATACATTGTAAGAGTATATATGCTTCAATCCACTGAAGACTTAGTTATTGTTTTCAATTGAGTAACCAAGCATCCCTATTACAAGGCTTCAGTCAAAATGCTATGCAAACACACATACGAATGTCGATTTGCATTCAGACAAAGGATTTGTATTATTCATTAACTCCCTAACCTTAATACTAGAATCAACAATATATTTCTACCGAAGACTGAGTGATTCGTTTAAAATTACTACCAAGGACTAGGAATTAATTTGCTGCAGTCCTCGGTCCGAATACATAACAATCGCACGGGCACGTACACACACATGTCGACTTGGCGTCATAGGTTCCTGAGCCTTCGGCATCGTATCAAAAACACTTCAATGAGCTGTTGTTTAACTTTTGATATTATCACTTCAACATAATTGGCAACTGTTGATATGAGATTACATGAGCAGTGTTGTGACTATTCTTATAATATTTAAGTCCTTATCTCGTGTGTTTTGAATGAATGTATTCATGTTACGCAATGGTACCATGAAGTAGATCACCTTTTTTAAATAGACTTTTAAATTACAGTTATTATACTACAGTCGGCCGTTATTGGCTAAATTGTAACGTACAACATACAATAGCCTCTCACCAACAATGTGTAACAGCATTTGTACAGTGTCTTTGCAACAGTATAACTTCCCCAGGGAGAATATCACATTTGACTGGTTTGCAGACATATACAGTGTACTATGTGTAATATTGAACCTCTAAGAATATGTTTAAAAGTGTGTTGCTTTATACTTTAACATGTTTAGTTTTGATTTGAACTTTAAATTGTTTTTCTACTTGTATATGCCTGATGTGTTCATGTCTAGACTGATTTATGAGAAACCCCATCCAATGTACAGTAACATTAATCTGCAGGCTTTGCATATAGTATCACCATTTAAAGCAATATTTAAAGTTTGAAGTTTTAAACATTATGATAAACTCAACAAGGGGGGATTTCTGACATTCGTTCACTCTCAGGTCCATATATATTTACTGCCAGCTCTACTTAATAATTCATGAGCATTTCCAACAGACAATGAGACTAGTTGCAATGAATGCACAATGCCCATCCAGCAGCACACTACTGTGTATACATGTCGATCGAGTCTTAGTCCTAGAACAATAATGTAAGCATCTGCGTATAGTACACAGTAGAATATGACTATATCCTACTAAATCCTTGTATTATTTTGGTTTTCATATGTGTGCCGGTTTGGCTTAAATGAACGACGGAAGACAAAAAACAAACTGCTACTGCTGCGTTGTACTTCTCGGATATGGAACAGGGAACAATACCATTATGCCACTCTGTATTACTTACAAGTTTTGTGATCAGCCTAAATTTGAAGAATGCTTGATGTTTTGACTGAGGTAAATCCTGTTGATTATTGTTCTTGTTGGTGTTTCCAAATATTGTAACATCATATTAGATCATATACGGAGCTTTCACCATAATGTTGTCCTTTTCTCTGTAAACAATTTGTACTGTAAGTTCTTGGCAGTAGTGTAATTCTTTTAGTAATACACCTTTTTACTGCAAAATATATCTACAGTATGTTACAATAATGAAATATATTATTGTAAACTTGAACACCATGCCATTGCGTCCTGACTTAAACCTTTCTTATCCGTAACACTAAAATGGGGTCCGAAACATAAAAAATTTGATGGCCACATATGGTCACATAATGATCAAGCCATAGCATACCATTGCCAAGGCACTTCAAGCAAAGCATTGTATCCACTGTTGCTTCTTCATTTCGCTATGTGAATGTCCTCAAACTAGCTTGCCAACTGGTAATATGCGTATTATGACGGCCCTGGGCATTTGTATAAGCTAACAACCTAACTAAGGCTTCAATATTACAAAATTCGGGATAAACATTGCTATATATATATATACATATATATATAT
>JAODAG010327143.1:0-11106 GCA_027574785.1 Orphnurgus asper | reverse complement strand
CCAGCGGGCGCGCATGAGCAAATATAGGCCCGTACACAACAACATAATCATGGGAGGCAATATGTAATCCCATGACATTGTCATAATTTTACTGATTATTAGTCAATCTCTTTACCTTAACTATATTGTGAATGAAATTATAACTTCATTATAGTGCCACAACTTATTTGGATGGCCTGGGTTAATCGGAGACATAGATCAGGGTGACAGGTACGGGTAGTTTTGTATGTTCAAAATTATACAATTAAGTAAGTATCATGCACCCTATATGTGATCAACTTCTTCTTCCGCAGTAAAAACAAAAATTGGCTGAATAAGGCCATGCTATATAATATATATACTTTCTTGTTTTGGCGTATCCCAATTTTGATTTGTTACATCAGATACCAATTAATTTTTTTTTAGTATAAATGTATGTAGCTGCACTAAGTAATTGAAGTGAAGTGACTTGAGTTAAATCGATTGAGTCATATACATATTATAATATAAAATTTTATGTGCTTGCATACTGTATATACATATCATAATATAAATCTTTTGTGCCTGCATACTATATATCCATTTGTGAAATTAGAAGCAGAATAAGTCACTCTCAGATATAGTTTAGTATTACTTCAAGGATAGGAATGAAGCCTCATATATGTTCATAAAAAATGGCCTAACTGTCTGTGTTTATGGTTTAAAACTTAATTCTTTTTGATTATTTCTTTAGAGTAGAGGAGTTGACAATATTTACATTAAATTATGGAATATCAAATATTCTACGTTCTATTTGTATTTCGCATGGATTTACTAAAAACTTAATTGTTTTCGATTATTTTGTTACAGTAGAATGTGAATTTGATAGACCAAGTGATCTGTGAGGAAAGCTATGTGTATTTGATAATAGAAAGCCCTAGTGATCCGTGAGGAAAGCTATGTGAATTTGATAATAGAAAGCTCTAGTGATCTGTGAGGAAAGCTATGTGGAATTTGATAATAGAAAGCCCTAGTGATCGATCTGTGAGGAAAGCTATGTGGAATTTGATAATAGAAAGCCCTAGTGATCCGTGAGGAAAGCTAAGCAAAGCACCTACTGTACTAACGTTATACCTAATTTTTGTAACATTTAAAATATCTTTCAATCTATCTTTTATCGATAGACCTACATTACCTCTAGGTGTGGTGTGGGTATTGGTTTGATAACTGTAGAAGCTATAAGAGTACTTACAACAGTGACACCCTATTCTCTGAAGTGTTTTTTATTTTTTCCTACAATTCTATTAATAATTTCTTTAATTCTGCTTATTTGACTTTTCATAGTTTTCATTGGAACTTACCACCTTTAATCTTTCATCTCTTCCAATTCTAAATCTTCTAGTTTTCTTTTAACATCTTCCTTACGAAGGGATGTTTCTAAATTATCCTGCTCTATAGCTTAACTTCTTTTTAGTTAGGAAGGTTTTATTATTAATTCACCTCTAGTCCTCTGTAATGCTTCGTTGATTTTCAGATTTCAAGAGAACTGGACAAAGTGCATGAAGTTTCTGAGATGATCCAAGCTCTAAAGAATTTGTTTGACCTTGGAAATACAGTCCACATGCGGGTTCTGGAAGTCATAGGAAGGGGTCTCGGACTGGACGTAAGATATTCCATAGAGCAAGTACAGTATAGTCAATATCTTAGAGAACGTCAGTAATTAGAGCCGTTGCTATTAAGTATCCATGCTCGATGTTACTTCTGTTAAACTGTATGGACGTAATTCTGTAGTACGTAGCAAGTATCCTTAAAGATCCGCACAATATGCAATTGCCATCTCAATTAAGTATCAATACTTGATGGTACTTCTGATTCTGTTGTAACCAGGAGAAATTTAGTTAATTGTTTAGTCAGCTGTCCATCCTGATGAATGTTGCAACTGATGCAAATCTCATGGGAACTTAAGTATAAAACCTTTCTTTAATTCCCTCAATTAAACCAATTATATAGTTGTATCAATTTGTAGATGTGTTGTCAGACAAAGTTTATTTTTCATTAGGGCACAACAGCCCTTAGAGCGATGCAGCTACAACTCCCTTTGCATACAGTTAGCACTACTGCATCTACAGTCCCCAATATGCCTTAGTACAATGCATGCATGAATGCACAAAATTGTGGTTTTCCTCTGCCCAGTCTTACCAGATAATCCTCTTGTTAAGTAAATAGAGCCAGTCAGAATTGAATCCTGAATCAACATGAAGTAAACAGTAGATAAACACTGATTTTGCTGCTTCGCTCTAAGGGGAAGGTTGCCCTAATGTTCCCTGGGCATGAAGGTCACCTGAAGTAGGATCAAAAACATTCATGCAATTTGAAGAGTGGAAACTGTGATAATATATTATTAGCTAGCTACTGTAGGTCATTCAGTTGGCGCAGTTAAAGGGTTATTAATTGTATCATTTTGGCGCATATCATCCAGACCAGCTGGCAATAACACTTGTACAGACAGACCTATATCCAAAAATTGTTGTCTGTCCATAAACTTCAAAAGGTAGGGTCATATGTCAGCCAGTGTTTTGTATTATATATGATTATCGGACTTAAATTTGACTTATCGGCAAAACATGGATCGGGCAAAAATGTTGCCATTCTTCTGATATGCTTTACCGATGTATCCATGAGAGACCTTGATATGTGTAATTATTTATAGGAATCGTCCGACTATTTCCGGTTGCTCCCTGCGTGCTCTGATTCCTCTTTACCACACCGCTTTCAGACAATCCATATACATGCCAACTCTAAACATATCCCAAACTAGTTGTGTAGACGAATTGGCAGAGAAAGTACCAGTCGGTGTGTCGTGACAGCAGTAAACGCCTGTAAACAAATGTTCGTTTGCGACAAAAACAAATTATTCTGCTAAAACTTAGGTGGCAGTTGGCTGTAGTGACCACTGTTAGATATTCTCAAAGTAGGCCAGTGCTCTTGATTTCCAGGACTACAGTAGTACTGTACTATATAGGATCAGTTGCAGTGGTGATATTTGAGTAATTGTGTAGGTGTGTCATCAATGCATGGCAACAACACACACTTTCACAAGCCTTGAGATGTACGTACTGCTATATTACTGTTGGAATCAAACATTCACTTATAATAGTAAATTCTTACGATTATATTACTATCGTGATTGAAGTTCGGAGAGTGAATAAACACAAAGATGTATGGAATGTATTGATATAAATTCAACTTCATGCACTGATTGCTCAATGTTACTTATAGTTTGCACACTCAGCTTTTATGTAAAGTTTTCTTAAATCAATCTTATATAGTTTTATACATCACTACACTTGCCTAATTAATGATCTCTAGGTCTTAACAGTCCTGATCGAAATAGGATTGAGGCTGGGAAGCTGGTCAGTAATTGGCATGATCGATGGCTCCATTGTCATATACTGCCTTTATTTGGTTTTAACCCCAAGTTCTTTCTTGGGTGGGTTTTCATAATGAACAATGTACATATCTTGGTAGTTTCAGAATTGGGTACTGGATCATGCTGGGTGGGTAAACCGGGTAACCTATGCCAATTCACTACGTGGAATGATCTGTTTGAAGGCATGTTGCTATGCTGATTGTCCTATATTGTCAGGAGAATTAGGAATCAGGAGAATCATACAAGTAAATGCTCCCTATAGTGTAGAGATCTGCTCTAACTCATAAACTTCCACTCCACTATACTGTGGCATTATCCAGGCATATAATTATATCACCCTGCAACCACTCTTTCTAGATGCATAATTAAGCTGGAAGCAGCTGGTAAATGGTGTATATACTTTCCTTCCCTGAAAGTCTGATCTTTCTATAATTGGATTCAATTATATTTCTGATGTGGAACCTTTGTTGGATGTTTTTCCCGTTACTTTCCTGACCTAAATGTTCATGCTTTTAATATTTCTTTTCTATTTATATATTTTAATCTGGAAGGTACAGTATTTAGGCCCCAGGGGTGTCATTTGTTTTTAGGTGTGGTTAGCAAGCATGGGCAGGCTTGCAGTGGGTTGGGTGACTATACTAGTATTCCTATAATAGTGCTAGATTCTGAACTAACAAGGGTGGTCCCTCTTTGCTTATGTGTACTAGCTAACCTACTGGTGTTTTCTACTTAGTATTGTGGATTTTGGTGATTGTTTAGTCTTAATGACCCGTTTGGGCCACAAGAAGCTTTTCCTCAGAGTCAACAGGTCACTTGAACAGTTTGTTCAAGTTGTCATTAAGTTATACTCGAGGTTCCAGTTGACTAGTTATTTTTCTACTGGTGGTTATGGAGTTGCAGTGCTCTAGGAATATTCTCCTAAGAACTTGACATGGTCTTTTTCTCTTGTAGTCCTCTGCTAGACGAAATTACTTTTCAGCTACTTTTCAGCTATAATTAAGCTAGGATCATGATTAGGATCCTGAGGTAGGCTACTTCACCAAAAGGTTTCTGGCCTGTTTGTATCCTGCCCTGCAATGGGTCTTTTTTCTAGGTGTTACAGTAGCCCAATGGAATACTTTGTTACTATGATTTTCCCCTATGAGATTGTTTCATGGATTTTAGGCAATTAGTACGCTTCTTCCCTTTGTGTACTGTTCTGTATTTAGATTACATTTGGTCTTATGGGACCTGTTGTTGTTGAAGTATTTTTCTCCTTAACTGCATCCTCTGATAGGTGGTCTACAAATATACAACATGGAGAGGCATTACACACTGGTACACCAGATCAACCTAATATGACTTGTTGTAACTGCTTTATAAGATTAAAATATCTTCATCACATCACATGATGCCCTTCTTGGTCCTACATTTGTTCAAGAGGAATCGATGATCCTCACGATCTACATCACAAATGTAAATCATGTTCTCTTTGTGCAATTTGTATGGAGCAGTGGCGGCCGGGGCAGTTATAGTCAAATCATCATCGTGGATCTTCATCACATGCATGTTTAACCCCGTCATGATGTTTAACTTAACTCTTGATCGAACACCTTCTCTGTCCAACTTCAAGTCATAAAAGTGTTCGGTTAATTGAACTGTAAAGACTATTACTTATACAGAGTTTTCAATAGGGGGACATATGTCAAGAACTGATTATCAAGTTTGTACTTCAGAGAAAGAGACAATAAAACACTAGAAATACACTTCACTGACAGTTGTGACAGTTAGATGTTTTTTTCTGGGAGCTCAAATTCCCTTGCCACTTGAGCTTTTTATTATCCACACATATCCAGGAATCTGCTGGTATAGGAATTAGACAGATTTGTCCTTTCCCAAGAATGTGATTTATCCATTAGGTTCAGCAGAGGGTACTTTTGAGCCCGAACTCTGAATATCCTGCCGCAGTCCCTCTGTTGTGAGAAAGGGATATGTGTGACATGATTCTGCCTCCAGCCTGTCAGCCACCACAGAACCTGACAAACCAGGGTTTGGTGGCAGTGATTCCAACTATGGCAGAACCATCTCCTAAGTTTTTGGACCTGTCACCAGCCTCTCCAATGCCTTATTATCAATGAGTCAATGAATAGAGCAGCTTGCTGCACAATTCTTGACTATTCTACCTTCTCTGCTGCATAAGAGATAGTCTGGATCACCAACTTTTGTCTTAAATTTAGTCTGTAACCACACCTTTACTGATTACCTGCATGCACAAATTTAACTTGTTGTGCCACGTGACCTATTTTTCCGCCATATGGATCGAACCTATTTGTCCGGAGGATGCATCATGGATGATTCTATACTTTCGAGAATTGGGACAGAAGCTTGACAACAGTTCAGGTAGTGAGCTATAGAGCTGATATACCTCCCACTAAGGTTTCATACTTGACTGACTATAATCAAGCAAGCCAGCTGTATAGCCTTCCTACATATTCAACCATACCCAATGACATCCACTGCTGAGAATGGAGGATCGAATGCCTAATGAATGCTACAGTTTGGATATTGTTCCTCAAATATACCCAGAATGCCTCTATCAAGGTTACAGTAGCTGGTCAAATCATTTAACAGTGGATTTCATCTAGCCTGTTCCGTCCTTGAATAAAATGGAGGACTTCAGGTTCATCGATATTGTGGGTAGGCATGAAATTCTCCACTGTTACGGTAATACAGTGGAGGTGCAGCCCTTCAGAGATCACCAGAAACTGCCAGAAGATGAGCCAGGTCTATCAATATTAGTGTGACAATTCCTTTCGCTAGATCAACTGGCTCCGCATACCTCTTATCGATTTTCTTGGACCAGTGTTAGGAGACAAAGGTTTTAGTTCCTAGCCATTTCCCTAACATATCCTCTTAAGTCATTAAGGGTCAGAATTTTACTATTCTGGGACCAGACCTCTTCAATGGCCAGTTTAATTGCCAAGTTAAAGGAAGAGGTGACCAGACATGAGGCTGCAACATTTAATGTGACGTACACGCCAAAGAGGTTGTGCAGTAACTCTAGTCTAGGCCTACAGAGTGTGATTCATCCCTATTGTCAACCCAGAAGAACTTGTAGCATGCATTGTGCTTCTCATCTCACTCTAGTAGAAGAGGTCACATATGGGATGGATGAAGCATCAGCAACAAGATCAAATGGAACAGATCTTCAACTGGAGAAAACGCTAGGACTCGCTCTGCGCCTGACTTCTGGTGCCCTAAGCCCTAAGGATGGCAACCTCACGACAGCTTTGAGACTGGTGGGGGAGAGACTAAGGCTTTTCTTAGGGAGTTCAATCTGGGTCCCTGGGCTGAACAATCGTTCAGGGTTCCAATTAGTTGAGTCATCTTCCCCCATCCGAAGGTTAGTCAGTGTTATGTTCGTGTTGTGTATAGAGAGGAAAAGACTTACCAATTTTTTTTTATTAGTGCAGATTTATTCGTTACTATGAAACTATTAAAGGATGCATACATTCACATCCCCATCTCGCTGGTCAGGTGGGGATACAGTCTAAATAAAAGGATGCATACCTTCACATCTCCATCTCACTGGCCAGCCTGTGATTCCCCGTTTGGGCTCACCACAGCCCCACAAGAATTCCCATGATTCGTGCAAGCAGTGGTTGTGAATACTTCGAGGACAAAGTATCCAACTTCTGGATGATTCTACGATCATTGATGCTCCAAAGAGTACCCCCAGCTCAATGAATCAAGTATCTTGGGGCGTTTGTTGGACTTCCAGTTCGCCATAGTATACTCTACAAAGCAGTGTCTAGCTTCAGTGGCGACCGCACCATCAACTCTCTCTTGCGAGATCCTGCCTTAGAGCTCTAGGGCTTATGGCGAGCATGACAAATCTTCTCTCTCTGTCGTCTCTGGATGCGCTCTGTGCAGATTTATCTGTGCAATTCCCAACAGTCTTCCACTTGTGATCTCGAGTCTCGATCTACCCCCCCCCTTCACCTTCTTTGGTGAGTATAGTTTCATTCCATGCATGTACTATGATTTCTAACAGGTAATGGATAATTAGAGCCCTGGTGTGAGTGTAGGGTGCAAGGAGTGGGGGCTCCGGGTTACAGGTGACTCCATTTTATCATATTAATATTCTGAAGACATTCTATTATAATGGGTTATTTATATTTGATTTGAATTCAAATGAGCTACTGTCCTCTTGTGTTTGAGTAGTATATATGATGTGCAGACCTTCCCTTCGTGGCAGTAAATGGGTGGGGTGGGTGGTATAGGGTTGGTATCTATGACAAACATTGGAATAGCATGGTATTGCATAGAATAGAGTTATATAAAGCAAGATCTTTTGAATGAACTTTTGAAGAGGCTTGTCCAGAAAGTAACCAATATTTTCTTGAAAGGACATGGGTAGGATTGAGAAGTAAACCTTGTCATATGCATTATGAAATATCTTGTAGTTATAAGGGGATCAGAATCTTAATGCAGTTCTGCAATAATCATTGAAGCCTATGTCCTACTATGTCCATTATTACTTTCCTCAGATTCTGAGTCTATTACTGTACCTACTGTACTAGAGCTATATGTATAGGCTACTGCTGATACTACTACAGTGACATTTTCTGGATATTCTCAGTAGGGTATAGAGTAAGGACTGGGCTTAGTTGAGTAAGCATAACAGCCATTACAGGTAGTTTGGTGACAAGATGCTATAGGTCATATGTGAATGTATTCGGAGTTAGGGTCTCCATACTACCAGGTACTTAGGTAGATAGTAAGTACAAATTCTGCAGTAACTTAAGGTTGTGGAATTTACTATAAAAGCTGTGACTGGGTGGGCTATAATTGTTATAACAACTTGTATACAGTACACAAGTGTAGACCAAGGTATACATTATATAGGCCTTCATGCTATGTATAATTATATTGTTCAACAGAGCATGTCATACCACACAATAGCAGCCAGGGCTCAGTAGCTCAGCTGGCAGCGGTAGTTTTGGTTATAGATGATACACCTAACTGTGCCATGAATGATACATCTGAAAATCAGCAGTACTTGTTTATACAGAGGGATTGTGGTATAAGATGCCCTTTTTTTTTGGAGGGGAGGGAGGTTAGAGGTTAGGGTTTATAGGTTAGAGGATAGGGTTTATATGAAAGGATGAAACCCAGTGCAGTTTGTATCCATTGATGAAAGGATTAAAACAAGTGCAATTTGTATCCTTTGATGAAAGGATGAAAACTAGTGCAATTTGTATCCTTTAATGAAAGGATGAAAACTTGTGCAGTTGCATCCTTTCATGAAAGGATGAAACCCAGTGCAGTTTGTATCCTATGAAAAAATGAGAAGGAAATCCTATGCAGTTTATATCCTATGATGGAAAGATGTGAACAGTTTGTATCCTTTATTGGAAGGGCTAATCGCCGGGCATAAAATTTGTTCAGCACAGCTGCTTTGTAGTGGTGATGATTTTGGTCTTCTATGGTGTTTAGTGATTCATCATTTGGATTTCACTATGGCTTTCATTGGCATTGCAATACTTGTTCAGCACATGCAGCTGCCGTGCAGATCGGTAATGAACAGATTGCTCTCACTTCCATTGGCCTATGAGAAAGTGGTCGTAGATCAAGGTAAACTCATGTCCGTCATATGGAGACATATTTTATATGCTGCATTGTCCATGGGAGGATGATAGGATGGATGGTTATAATGCCTGCATCATAAACTTGGTCGAAAAGTGAATGCCTGTTAATTGCTGGTGTTCTTTCACGATGAACACAGACAGCTAGGGTTTCTTTATAGGCATCCTAACTTTTCCTAATAACTTGTCACCAAGCAGGTTATTGCTTATCCCATCTGATCCCAACACGAACTCGGTTCCTTAAAAAATAGTATGTAATCAGTTTCACTGCATAATTTAACGTACAGAATCTCCATGTCTTTTCTACATGAAAACCTATCATGAAACGTGTAACATCACCGAGTCCGGTACCCAGACTCTTTAATTAAATAAGAGTAATTTTTGCAAATGATTACTATATGTGAAGTTCATTTCTTTATGAGTAGTTATATTATTTGTATCGACAGGATCCACAGCTTTTGGTAAGAAAACACCAGCACTTCACCAGGACAGGTACTCTGCGCAGTCTACACTATCCTCAGCTAAATATGAAGGAACTCAGAGATGACCAAGTCCGCTGTGGGGAGCATTCTGACTATGGTGGCATCACTCTCCTCTTTCAAGATGGTAAAGCAGGACTTGAGGTATAACTACACTTGAGTAGGTTATCGTTAATTTTCTTTGTATATAAGCAGGATTACAGAGCCCTTTACTTTTTTCTGCTTTGAATATTCTAAGGCAGTATAGACAAAGTACAATATTACAGTACAACTAGCATTTGATATGAATGCATCTTTTTGCCGTAACAATTAGCATTAAATATTTTAAAGGCAACAAGAAGCAGAAAGAACTTCTGGTTTATATTAGGTGTAACAAAGGGAAAAAACATAATTGCAATTTTTTTTTTATATATCGTTATTAGTTTTGCCATTTTTGTGATATAAAACTTGCTTATATTATATTAAGCTTTAGGCTGGTACCATCTTGTAAAACCAACATGCAGGTTAGCTAATCTGATCCAAGAGTATAGACTGTTAATGGCTTAATGCTAGATTATTGTTTGATTAATTACAACTTTGGAAAAAAATTATTGTTCGGTGCAGTGATCAGCTTAAAATGTTTTAGGATGAAATAACCAATTTTTGACTGTCCTAAGTGAAGCTAACATAACCTATTGTATATTTTGAGTGAATTGGAGTGTTCTAATACTAGAATTAATAAGTTTCGTGATCTCCAAGTCTGTTATATATCTCAGCATAGCATATGAATTTCCATGCAATGAACTTACTACACATGCTTGCTCTTGAAGGTACCTACAACTATAAACTATGCTGCACTTTGTGTGTTTGGTCACCTTCCATTAACAGAGCGTGGGTGCACTGTAAAGTTATCGTACCATTTCTATAAACTGGAGTGACAGTATTCTGAGTTGACATTCTGTCATGGCTGATTTTGAATAACTTTGAGTCATGCAATCTCATTAAGCATTGCAGAATAGGGTGGCAGTTAGAGGACACTCCAGAATTCTATAGGTATCTTTCTATGGATAAGTTCAACAAAAATGGATGGCACTATTACAATATCAGCTTCCCTATAATTATGTTTATGCTCATGCAATCCCACTATTGTGTGATTTTTCTAGCAAATGGAACATTTATTGAATATTTACCTTACCCATTGAATGCTTTTCTCTTTGTTACTAATGCAGGTATGCAATGTCAAAGGTGAGTGGATCAATGCACCTCCAATCGAAGGGACAATCCTTGTGAACATTGGAGACCTGATGCAAAGATGGACGTCAGACAGATTAATTGCTTCAGTGAGTTTGTAATTGAATATTTCAGAGCTATCAAATTCCAAAATGAAGGTTTGATGGCATGAATTTATTCCATTAAATAGGAAACACGTAAGGTTACGATAACTTGGATATATTCGTCTGACCATATGTTTGACATGGGCCGTAAGGTTAACAATAACTTGGATACATCCATCTCTCCAGATGTTTGACATGGGCCGTAAGGTTGACAATTACTTCGATACATTCATCTCTCCAGATGTTTGACATGGGCCGTAAGGTTGACAATAACTTGGATACATTCATCTCTCCAGATG
>JAODAG010327110.1:0-11108 GCA_027574785.1 Orphnurgus asper | reverse complement strand
ATATATACATATATATATATATATATATATATATATACATAATA
Organism: Orphnurgus asper; assembly: GCA_027574785.1. Classification (NCBI taxonomy): domain Eukaryota; kingdom Metazoa; phylum Echinodermata; class Holothuroidea; order Elasipodida; family Deimatidae; genus Orphnurgus; species Orphnurgus asper. Next base: position 11,064 of record JAODAG010327110.1, on the reverse strand, counting down.
TATATAGATATATGTATTTTTAAATATAGGCCTATATAATATATATATATATATATATATATGCGTTTAGTGTTGCCATAGTACATACTGGGATATGATACGTTTTACCGTGACACAGCGAAGCTCAAATCTCAACACTTTACTGCGCTGGCGTATTACTATAAATCAATGGGCCTGGTGTATAGAGCTGTGGTCACTTCTGCCAACTGCCAAATAAGTTTTAGCAAAGGTACATTTGTACATTGCGCATTAATATTTGTAATAGCGTTTATTGTCACTTCGTAAACAGATAAATTCGTCTCATTGATTAACTCTCGTTTCTAATTTTTAATATTAAAACAAAGTTGAGACTGTCCTATCTGGAATGGATAGCAAGTTTACGAATTTGTTCATGCCCTTAATTGTTGCTATCGTGTATCGTATGTGCTCGATGGATATATGGCTATAATGCATGTATCTCTACTTTGATTAATATAAACACTTTCTGTAGACGAATTGGTATGTGGCTAAGTAACAAGTGGACGGATTGTCCTAGACAGGTGTTGTAGGTATATGTTGTAGGTATAGGTATAGCGCGAATAGTATAGTACCAAATAGAGTGACTAACCACATCGAACAGATGATTTTTTGTGAGGACCACTTTCGATATATGGATTAGATATATACCGGTACAATATGATCGAGTCTAGAGTGATATGTCCGTGCCGAGTTTGCTGAACGACTAACGGTATTTGTGTTGTTACCAGTTATAATCACCAGAACTTGAAGTCCGCCTCGCCCCCCCCCCCCACTCCGTAAATAAGGACGAAAAGCATAAGTAACTGCAGAGTAATGATGTCGACTAGGATTAATCGCAGGAAATAATTGACTGAAAAAGATTATTGACAGTCTACCATCGACGACCAAGAATTCTGATCATGAATTTGGCTTTGACATAACAACCATTTCTGTTTCCCCGAAACCAAGAGCCTTTTAGTAATAGCAGAGTAAACCTCGAGTAGGATTAATCGCAGTAAAGATTATTGACAGTCTACCATCGACGACCAAGAATTCTGATCAAAAGTTTGGCTTTGACATAACAACCATTTCTGTTTCCCCGAAACCAAGGGCCTATTAGTAACAGCAGAATAAACCTCGAGTAGGATTAATCGCAGGAAAGAATTGACAAAGTCTAGCATCAGCCGCCAGCAATTCTGATCGAGAATGTGGTTTTGACATAAAAACAATTTCTTCCCCCCCCCCCAAGCATTCGCGACAAATACACTGGTTCCTCCCTAACTGTAACTGGTTGATTTACTTCCGTCTGCTAGTGAAGTGCATCATGCTAGGAACACCGTAAACAGTGTATCTCGATTACTGTTTATCGGTCGAAAGAGCTACTCCACCATTTTAAAATGAAGTTAAAAAGTGAAAAATTATTCGAGAAAAGGGGCTATCGTTTGACATTTTAAGTATTATATATCGATTTCACTACCGAGATCTAGGCCAAAAACGACACAGCCTTGAACATTGGGAGGTGCTTACGTCTCTTGGTTCAGAAGAATCCGTTTATAGGTCTACAATCTCGCTACCCACTATGTTATATACGGTTCGTCGCAATCGGTTGGGATCATATTTCTGGTGTTTGACGCGATTGGGGAGACTTTCCTCAAGAGGACCGTATGAAATATAATCCCAAGAAACGAATGGGAGATACTTAAAATTAAGTTTTGTTTAGCACACGAATGAGGACAGCTAGTTTGGCGAAGAAGAAGTGACAAAAAGACAAAGCGTGGACATGCGTCACCTCCTCGGTGTGTATCGTAGCTAGTAGTTTGATCAAGAGCTGGGTGAAGGGGTTGGTGGGGCGACAATTGGGCCCACTGGAAGAAATATACGTTCTTCATATTTCCCGAGGAAAATAAACTGAATTTTCATTCGATATCACCTCCACACAATATTTTTTACGAACATTAGTGCGGCGTGTAATTGGATCATTCGTCACTTTTAAGCACGATGTGCATCACGGTTGCCGCTAGAGTTGCGTCTTTCTTAGGAAGTGACCAAATATTCTACATTGTAGCGTCATATATACATTATATATTGTTGTGACATACATTCTACATTGTAGTGACATACATTCTGCATTGTTGTTATGTACATTCTATATACATTGTAGTGACAAACATTCTACATTATAGTGACATACATTCTGCATTGTAGTGATGTAAATTCTACATTGTAGTGACGTACATTCTTCTTTGTAGTGACGATATCTTTGTGACGATCTCTTTGCCTTATCAGTCATATCGATAAATTATTCGGGCTGGGACGTGGATCAGATTGACTTTAGACGACTTTTCTTTAAAATATCATAGAATGCTGTTATTTGGGTTTGGAGCCCGGTACTTTCTTGCGTGACTTTGCTCTAAAAATCTATGTGCTACCTTTGTTCGGTGGGGATATCCTCCAACATACAACGTAGCTCTACATTCAATAATTGTCGTAACAGTTCTATCAATGTGTGGGGAGGGAAGAAATTTTAGAAAATTGTTAGGATTAATCTACTAAAAGACATTTAGTCCAGAGCTGACGTTTCTCAGCAATCTAAGAACTTCCCATCCTCAATCCGTTTATACCAGAACAAAAATTGTGTAGAGGGCAACCATTATTACATGTGCTATCTTCTGAAGACAGACAATCCGCACATATTATCCGATTGTTTGGTTTGGTTATTAAAACAATTCAGGTAAACTTTGAACTCTTTCAAATAAGGTTACCATCAGTCACATAGATCTTCATATTAAATATTTCATATATGTAAAATATTCGAATGATGTAGTAGCGTTTGCTTTGAAAAAAACAACCTTCTAAGACTGAGCCAGTTATTATTAATTTCAGGGAGATTTCATTCAGTGGCTTCAAGCACATCTTCATTAGATGAATAATTTATCGCGTTTCCATTAGTTTCTAGGTGTCTCCTACAGTTCTCGGGAATTTAATTTCGGGCAAATCCACTGGGAATCTACCTTACCTACGAATCTACTCTCTCTGCGAATCCACCCTTTCTACGTTAAATCTTACTCGTTTTGACAATTAAGCCAAGTCGTTCGAGCGGTTAATTTGAGTTATTTTTTCCACTCTATTTTTCACGAGTCCCGTTTTTGTTTTGTATTTCTTTCATTTCTCCGTTTTCGCTATTGATATGCTATTTTGGCAAATTGTTTTTACGTTTATCGCACTATCCCTGTTTTTGTAAGCGCATATACTTTCTAATAGTTAAACAATTCCAAACAATTCCGTTTTGTAATGTAAGGGAATGTATAGTCAATGTATAGTTATCCTGACCATGTAAAACATCCTGCGGTTTGCTACACGATGCGAAACCGTCTGTTGTATGTCTGAAACCATCAGTTGTCATAAAGTTCATATATTATGTAGCAATAAAATGAAAACAAATTCCCCAAAAGCTCCAAGAAAACCGGCCCCGCGTTATCACAGCTCTGTTTCCAACAGGACCGATCTCTTTGGAAAAGAGCAACAATTTGACATGCGAAGGACCCGAGGAAAAGACCATGCCTTCTGTTGCATCTATTTAATATGAAATTAACACTAGCCATAATCAACACAGCAACATCATTTTCCCGAAATTCAAGAAAAAAAGTCATGAAAGCATTCCCGGAGCCCCCGCAATTTCACAGCTTTGTTACCCACATGACCGTTTTTTCTGGAATGTATGAACAAAATCAAATAACGTGACGTGCCAAAGCCCATATGAACGTTCAACTGTCAATGCATACTCTATATTTTGTGTTGACAATTTCCGCTGGTTGTTACGTGTAAGGAGACCCATGATACTTTAATTTTTTAACTTTAAATAATTGATTGGGCATAAGAAATGTTACAGAATGACGCAATTTGTTTGTAGTTGGTTAGTTACTTTGCGCAGTAGCAATGATGATCCCACCAGATAGATACATTAGATATACCAAACTACCGCTTGTGACGTAGGCCGGCAGGGAGTGGTGGAGGGTGAATGGCGGAGAGGTGAAGAAGGGGCCAAGCACCCTTGCTTGGCCCCTTCTTCAGGAGACGAGGACCAGAATAACAAGGGGGAGGAGAGCAAAAGTGAACCCATATCCAACGCGTCGTTTAATTAAGGCCATCAACAGAGAAGAAAAGAATGACCGAGTTGGCAGCAGCCAAAAGGCCTAAGGTCTGGTAATGGAAGGAAATCATATATCGGGAAAGGCTCAAACGCTGGGAAACGGAAACTTTCCCCCAGAAATTAAACTTTTTCTCATCAATCCGTGTAACATTAACGATCATTTCTCTCGGGGGTGTTGCGTCGTTTTTATGTCCAAACCTTGGATACTGAACGAGCAGTATGTTAAATCTCAAAGTGAAAATTGCAGCCGTGAAACTTTAATGCAAGTTTGTCAACCTCGGGTTGGAAACTCTGTTGATAAGTAACAGACTTAAATATTTAATTCTGCTCTTGAATTAAGTATAATGGTTTGGTATACATTGTACGCTTTGGAACAGGATCACTTGCTGACATACAGCAGGTTTACAAGGATTGCAAATTTTACGCTATAGGAGACGACTTACTCTATTCTGAACGTCGTATTAAATTCCATCAACTGAGTATAACCGTTACGATGAATGTAGAAACTCGTTGAATACATGATACTATTTTAAGTAACAGCGCTCGTAGATAACCAGCTCGGCTAACAAGAAATTCATATATTTTTCATTAGAGGAGGATCATTATTAAATATCCATTTTGCAAATTCGCCCGCGACATATAAGAAACATTTTTTAAAAGGAAAATCACCCAAGAATGATCCTGTGCACGAAAACCACCTGGTCCATTTTCCTACCCCATATCTTTTTATTACGTAATGAGTATCTAGTATAGAGTATATCGAGTATAGGGGGCATCACCTACAGAACAGAGAATTCCGTCCAAAACTTTCATTCATGTTAGTATTCTCTCTTCGTAAGAACATTATACATTAAGTATTGACTTTACAGATTAAAGTGTAGAATGGAAGGGAAGGTAAAGCATTATAATGTCATTCATTACAAAAAAATAGACACTGCAACCAAAATAGCCAGGTTACACGGACATACAATACACTTTATATTAGCTAAAAGGCCGAGACGCGATCTGACGTTCAAGGGTACACATCACAATTAGACTAATGTGCTTCCGCCTCAAAAATTCACCGTCTGGAAAAGTGCCAACAATTTTAATTGTGGTGAATTTTATGATACGTTATAGCAGAGATGATGATATCTTCTGACGATGGGATGCTGCATAGTATACATTAAAGGAGATGTGTTGTGAAATTGGGGAGAATTTAATTCGATTTAAATGGTGTCAGAAATTCGTGGCAGCCTATATTGGAATTCATCCACCAAGCAATTATTAAGGTGTGCTATCCTAAACTTTCTCCTCTCCTAGCTAAAAATCAAACAGTCATGTTCTGGAATTTTGTATTTGCCATGATTGTTCAAGATGCCAGCATTCATAGGAGGGGTGTCATATGTCAGGTGTGAACTTCTGCAGGGATACGGCGGTCATGTGATATAACAAATTGGTGTGTCCGTCAAGGGGGGAAATCCATTGTTACGCAAACTCAAGTGTATGCGTATACACGATATGCCGATGTACCCGCCCTAGTTGGGTGATTAACAAAGTTCTCCGCGCGCGGTGAATGCGGCCAATTACATTCTCTGGTCCAGCCTCCTCCAACCAGAGTTTGGTGCAAAGCTTCATTGCGTTGTTTTATAATAGTCGAGTCACGCTGAAATCCGAGTTAAAACCGAGTCGAGACGAGTCGAGTCGAGGGGTTGAGTCGCCGATGATTCTCGAATCACAGCAGCTTACTGAACCCAATGCTCGAATCGATGCTTACTTGGGGCACTCTACTGGGACTGACAAACTTAGATGTAATGTGAGGGCCCTTATTGACGGTCCATGAGGAAGGTACCTGCTTTTTTATGTGATGGCACCCGAGAAAGAATATTGGGATCTAAAACCAATCAAGGGCAACATATGTCACATCCCCAGTTCCAAGCCACCGTCTTATTTCGATCGGAATGTACAGACCCTGGAGATCATTGTAGTGCCGCGTATTATGTACCTCATGGCTCTGTCGGTGGGCAGCTCCACTATTCACCAATGTAGGCGGTATTAAACACCACAGACACTACACAAGATCTTACTCCAAAATGCCGAGAGTCGAGGCTAAGAAGGTCCCTACGTGATGTTGTTCATTTGGTTTCTACGTTAGGCTTTGTCGGTCAGGTCGAAAACGCGGAAACTTCGAGAAAAAAAAACTTACATAAAGCAAGCAGGCAGGCAGGCAGGCAAGCAGGCAGGCAAGCAAGCAATCAAGCAAGCAAGCAAGTATGTATGACTATGTCAGCTTCAAAGCAACTACAAAGCAAGAGCGAAATCACTGAAAACGCAATAATTGGAAAAAGTGCGTGACTGAAATGCATTTTACGGTTATGGGCAAAACAGATTTAGAGTTGGAAATCTGGTACAATAGAGAATCGTTTTTAATTAAGTAGCATAGTATGGGTTATGGTACGCTCATATGCATATCTGTCCGTGTTGATTCGTGACTTCGATATGTTCAGATGTTCGACGGGGAGTGGGTGTAACCTGGCCTTTGACAACTTTCTCAAAGACATGGGGGAAGTGGGAGCAACATGTTCATGACCACTACAGATGTACTCGAGCGACATTATTGCAACACCATTGGTAGCCCACGTAATAAACCGATTCACAAAACATTATTACGTGATATGTTCCGTACCTACGTTTGACGGTTTCTAGCAGAGATACTTAACTACCAACAATATGTATATAGTCACTAGCTTGAAGTCATAAACGTGAGGATTATGTCGGATGTGCTAACCCGGGAAATTCGATCTGTTATATATACATAAAAGCGATTTGAAGAGAGATAAAATCGTGGAAGAGAGAAACTACTCATCGCCACTATACAATGCAGCTGTACTGAACGAGTCGCGGCGAGGTATTGAACCGGCAATCTTGGGAATCTTAAGAAGTGGATCATTCCACACCGATATATGTCACATTCTCACCTCTATGCCTCTATCTGGGTTACTGCTCAGAACTTCACGAGCGGTATTCGCATACCTGCCCATGCATGTAGCCCCCACCCCCCCCCCCCCGTCGCTTCATAGCTCGGGCCACCGAAGTACGATCGGTCTGTAATGTTTCAAATTCGATGTCTACACAATTATGTCTACCGTAGTTTTTTAATACGTCATTACCGCCATGGCACACATTTACTCGTCGAGGCTAGCTGACGATTCGGGGTAACCAGCGCAGTGTCGAGATCCGCGTGAACCAGTCAAGACGTGTTTGTTATTGCTCTCTGTTTTAAAACGCCTGAGAAGCTGGGATAGTGGGGAGGGGTAGACCCTCAGGCCCGCAGTCATTAGTTCGGAGGCACCAACAATATTAGAAGCGGCACAATAGGGTAAAAGTAAAATGTTTTTTTCTTTACTTTAATTTGTTTCTTAATAATATTAAACCAAATTGATGACAGATGAGAGCGACATGATTTGGAATACAGGTGCCACGATGATAAATGACAGAAAGACAAAGAAAAACCGACGACAGGAAACGCCCATTAGCAATGACGTATGTTATAATTCACTTTACCTGGAAGTTTAGAATATCCTACGGCTGGGTGGCCGACATTGTATTAAAGAGAAGCTACATTCAGCTTAATTTGCCACGGAGAGGTTAACAAGGCGAGAACTTTCTAGTACTTTAAAATAACGCTGTCCTTATGCCAATTAAAATAAGTAGGAAATCTAGGTCGGCCTGCTAGGTCAACGGGTCGAGTCCTAATAAAAAAAACTAGCTCTCCGAATCCAACATATTTCAGATAATAGAACGGGGCACGGCTTGCACATAAAATATCGATATGCATGATATTGAAAGAAGAGAGTAAGTTTCAGCTAAACTATAGATGCCAATTTTTTTTCGGCCCTTAATTCATGCAAGGCGTGGGCAAGAATTTTCTTGTAAATTTCTTCGTTTCCCTTACGCGGACTCGGGCCTCGGGATTTGTAATCGGCCACTGAAGACCTCGGATGACCTCCGATATTCAGTATATTCAGTAGTATAATCGGGATGACGGCCCCATGGCATGTTTTGGAGTTTAATTTCCAAAATTGTCGATGCGTTCGACCGTGAGGAAAATGATACATTTTTGGGGGTTAGAGCACTCTGTTGAATTTGAAGGTAGGCTACGTGTAATTGCTGTTACGCACAATCTATAATATCTAAAGAAGATGTTCTTGTAGGAAAAGTTTGTAAATTATGTTCGCAAGATACTGTAACCCCACAGAAGTTAACGAAATCGTTATATTAGTAATGTGGTTTGATCACCGGTTTTGTAATAGCAGTAAAATCGAAACCACGAACCACATGGACCAAACACCAGGTTTAGACATTCTCGCATTCTCTGTCAGTATTTTTTTTTTAGTATTTTGATCACTGGTTTTGAAGTAGAAGCTAAAATTGAAACACATGCGTCCAGACCACAAGTCTAGCTTTTCTCGCATAGGATCATTTCTATCAGCATCTCGTTAGTTTCCAAATTACATTTTAGTTTGATCACCGGTTTTGTAAATAGAAATTAAATTGAAATCACGAAACACATGCGTCAAATAGCAATTCTAGACATTCTCGCAATGTATCATTTCTGTCAGCGACATTAATTTCCGCATGCAAGGCAGGCATGAAGTTTAAGTTCGATTGAATATAGTTTGAGGTGTTAATAATAATACCAGACAAATGTGACTTTGTATTTCATTCCGTAATCATAATATATCACAACATAAGTTAACAGTAAGGAAAAACAATCTGACTATCTTTGGAAACGAACAACGTTGAATATCCTGAATAACAACTTACAATGATTACATGTTACAATCCCAAATAAGCAAGTGTCTCGTGCACTTTTTGAAGGAATTTCTATTGGGGTGAGGGCGAAATTTAAATAAGGGATCAAGGATGTAACACGCGTTCTGGGGGGGGGGGATGTGCCATTTGAGAACATTTGACATTGTTGACGGCAACAATGTGACAATTTTCAATCCCCTCGGCCGCTTCCGGTATTGCCTCTCCCTTCCCGGCCTCTCTCCACTGACCCCACTTCCGGTAAAATAATGTCGCAGCTGGGAAGTGGGTTTAGTTTTGGCGCAATGGGGCTGAGGCATATATGCACTGCCGAAATGTTCGAGTTCGTTACCAGGTTCTTACTTGAATGACATTTAAAATGTACTATAGAGTACAGTATATATTGCAGCAATTCTTTATTGCGATATAATCGATGTAGTTTACTGTACAGTTGTCGCTCCGGGAATTTCTGATGGGGAGGGCCAAGGTATTATCATTAGCAGGCGGTGGGGTGGAATGAAAGCTCAAGTCGAGTGAAGGTTCAAATGACACCGGGCAAATATGTAGTCCGTCATAGTGTGGAGCGGACAATGAGAGAACCAAAAAACTATTTGTTTGCAATAATTGGAAAAGCGAGAATTGTAATTGGGAGCTACAAACATATGAATTTTTAGGTTAGCTACTTACAATACCGTACTTTAGGATTGAGCGCCACTGACGTAAATATGGTAAAATATGGTAATACGCGGCTGATTTTCAGTGCAGGATCTGCCCAATGACCTATGCTAGGCGACAGTATACTTTACTTGTTTACTTTTCCGGTGTTTGACGACAAAAATAAATAAACGTTCCGAAGATATGCCATACATAACCCAAGCGTTCGGAGGTGATGGCCCACTTACGTCCCCGTTCGCTACCGGCCATGCCTGTTACCAGGCAGATGCACCTACAAATGTTAATTGAAGCTGTTTGCCCACCAAACGTTCAGGTGGTATCAGTATATTATATACGCCCGAGTACAATTGGTGAATATTATAGCGGCGGCAGACGTTAACGCTTGATATGTGCGCGTGACGTCTGTGTATTAATGGATACCGCATGTGGTATGGTGCGTAACGAGTAGCTTGATAAAGGTCAATGTTTACTTTGCACTTAATCATTTATTGAAAACAGGCCCAGCTGGAACGCAACAGGCCACGGGAACAATCTTCGAGGGAGACAGCGAATGGCGTACGGCACCAGGTATGTAGGTTTACAAAAGGCGCTTCTAGCTTGATGACATGGCGTAAACGCACCCCTTGTCCCCCGTGTTACCTTAGAAAGAGCGGGTACGTTGTTGTTGCAGGTGTCGACGTTTGATTATAACGTGGAGTGATAGGATGCACCGAGAGCTTGCTATCTAATCACTAATAATACACCACCTGCACGTACATTTTAGCGGGCTGTTGTTTATATCGTCCGTTATGAACATAATTTTCATCAATCATACATACTGTCGTGTTCTCTGCAATGGCTATACAATTATCTTCTTGACTGTATCAATAATATTCACATGGATGACATTGACGTGACTGTGCCTAGCTTCAACACGAATATCGACACACACTATCAACACACTGTAATCAAATTGATATCAACGCCACTATGTTGACGTTAATCGTCACGACCTGACAACGTTATCGACGGCATCTACGAATCGCGCAAGGACAATGATCCAATCAACGTCAACAATCCGATCGAATTATGATCAGGGCCGTGTACCGTGGCATAGTATGCCGCTGATGTCGTCTGGTGTTTTAAATGTTCAGATTATTTATCTAGCGACTTTAATTTGAGTAAAATGTAACCAAGCAGTTGTCATTATCCATCGGACGTAAAAACTATAAATACGTCGAATAAGTGTATATGACACGCTAAACGTCTAGGAAGCAGTATGCAGTATATAACAAATTTATAAACGCTACCAGTGAAACCAGCGGCTAATTATCTCGGCGTACCACCACGACGTTATCATTACTACGAAATAAAAGCTACGTACCTTGTAATTCAAGCTTCCTTAAGCCATTACTTTCCGTTCAAAACCCCCAAAAAATTAATAGCGTAAATCCACGAGCTAATGTATCCGG
>JAODAG010327088.1:0-11109 GCA_027574785.1 Orphnurgus asper | reverse complement strand
AGTGAGGGCTAGGGTTGGAGTAACCCTAGCAGTGAGATATGACTGGATTGATAGTGAGGGCTAGGGTTGGAGTAACCCTAGCAGTGAGATATGACTTCATTGATAGTGAGGGCTAGGGTTGGAGTAACCCTAGCAGTGAGATATGACTTCATTGATAGTGAGGGCTAGGGTTGGAGTAACCCTAGCAGTGAGATATGACTTCATTGATAGTGAGGGCTAGGGTTGGAGTAACCCTAGCAGTGAGATATGACTGGTATGTCAGATGGTAAACGTAGAGCCCAGGATAGCACATGTTGCACAAGCAATTGGTATGCAATTTTATTTTTTTTCAAAATCTGATTGGCATTATAGCCCTCCAGTTTTATGAAATTTGGGAACTTTATTTTGATATTTGTTTCAAAAGCTGTTGTACCGTTAAAGGAATTCTCCCAGATCTATTCCTGCTTGCTCCGTAGATAAATATTACTATAACTTTTGGAGAGGATATATAAGTGATATTTAAGGTGTCACTGAATTGCTAGGGTGAGCAATGCTAGCCGTAGTGACATACGTCACACCGGCTACGCGTCAGAATGTTCTCAAACTACATTACACGTCATCTACAAAAGCTCATTATCATTAACAGGCTGCTCTTGAAAGTGTGAACGAGGAAGTTAATATTCTTAAATTATTCATACTTTAAAATGGGCAATACAAATCCAATTCCAGAGAAATCCAATTTGTTGTTCCAGCTATTGCAGGACACCCTTTACTCGATATAATACCCCCCTTCACCAAGTAGGGAATCGTCATAGCCAGAACCTGAGAAAGTCCTGTTTTCTGGCTTTCCTCCCTTATATGTGAGGTTGTCTGTGGTTTAAGTTTTGCCAGAGGACTATTAGACAGAGGACAAGTCTCTTGACAGGTGACATTTTAGAGCATGGGCCAAGTTTATTTAAATAATGAGCCTGTGAAGCTTCCTAACCCTTTACTATAGTAAACAATGCTAGATCGTATGCTGAAGAGATAAAAAAAAGAGTTAAATCGATTTTACAGCTTGAAAAGTTATTATGTTGTCTAACAACTCCCACCATGCATAATGTATGCACATTATGTTCCCTTGTATTCCCTTCCCTTATATTGCAAAGATTGAAACGAGAACACAAATGAAAAAAAAGAACCACAAGATGGACTTTTGAAGAATATTCACTATATTTGTCGTAAATTTCTTTTCTCCATACATATCTCACACTTTTGACAATTATGAACCTACAACACAAAAATTCAAACACAGAGACGGTAACACTTAAAGAATGAGCTGATTGTTACAATTTTCTTTAAAACAATTGTTTTTGTTTCCATTGTATTTGGTCTAGATCTAGGCATTTTAACAATGAAATGGAGGAACCTTTCCCAGTGGATAATTGGTTCTAGACTGGAAGCTACTGGTCACTGGCATACTGTCTATAAATAATTGATCAAGAACTATAAAATGGTAATTTAAATCATACTTCCAAATTGGACTAGACCCAATTAAAACACTAGGACCACTTTACTCCCAAGTTAAACCACTTACTCCAGGTTTGAAGTCACCAACTCTGATGTTGGATGGAATCGGTTACTCCCAAGTTGTTAACGGTTAATCCGAGAAAATTAAACTTGGAACCTTAAAAATATACTACGAAGTTGCAAAGTTACACCACTTACTCCAGTAATAACGAAAACTTACTCCAAAAACTACAAAGTTGGGATAATGATAACGACCAAGTTGAAGCCACTTACTCCCAAGGAGAGGCCACAAGTGTCATTCCATATTATAATGTTTCAATCTGATTATCCCTAACATTTAAGGGGTAACTTTGATTTCCATTACCATTTGTTAAGATTGATGAATGAGGGGATACCCTCCTACAACAAGATCTTCCCCAAGATTTACCCCCTCCCCCATGGTAGAAATATCAAACAAACCACACAAGTAGGAAATATATAACTGACCACTCATTGAAATGATGGACGTTACGTATCTACGATAAGCTAGGCCCTTGAACGAGGTGCTGGAATAGTTCGATCATAGACCATTTCTTTTAGGCAAAAAACGCTGCGCAGAAAATTCAGACGATAAAAAGTCTAGAAATGTTTTCCTGCAGATGGGCGTGGCGAGTTACCACATAACACGGTCCTCTCATATTGAAGTTTCCTTCAATAACACCGAGCCTACCGGAGCCGGATGGAAGTAGTAGACGACCGTTCAATCCACCAAAATTTAAAAATGTTTTTGCTGGTAAATTTTGAACGATTGTTCAGAAAAGAGAACAAAATCCTCTGAAGACGGCATTCAACCACAGACACAGTCTTGAATTTGAAATATTAAGCAACCTCAATCATTATCGGTCCCATCTCCTAGGAAAAAACTGAAGTTTTACTGCGAGCAAGAATTGAAGAAGTTTTTATGAACACATCCATCGATCTAAGCAAATCTGCACATACGGAGACGTATTCCAAAGTTGTAACCCAATAACAGACGCAACGTGGAGTTATTAAAGTTAAAAATAAATAGACAAATATGTAACTACTTACTATAAATTATAGGAGATACACTTACCTCTTCTATCTTTGCACAAGGTATTCATTCAGCCTATCATAATGTTCTAAAGCAGTACGAAGTACGGTGACTATAAAGCAACTACAAGCTGATGCTATGCAATGCATCTGTTTCTAAACATTTTCGCACGACCAAAATTGTGACACTATCGGTCCATCTCAGAAAATAAATTAAAAGTTTACTGAGAGCAGAACTGAACAACGTCAACTAGTTTAATGGTCATCATCCATACGGTGATGGTAGCAAATCTGCACAATAAATTAAAACACACAAAGACGTTCCAAAGTTGTAAATGCAATGACAGATGCAACAGAGCTTATTTAAAGTTAAAACAACATATAATTAATGACTATAAATTAAATAACATACAGTACACCTGTCCTATCTTTGCACGAGGTATTCTAAAGCAAGCATACAGTAGTCCGACGATTACCGCGCTACACAAAAGGGAGAAAAATATATAATCCTTAAACCTCTGAAAAATAATGTAGCACACATTTAGTACCATCCACACAACCACATTGTGTTAAAAGTTGGCATTAATTCAGGACTTCAAATAAAAACTTTTAGACACTGTTTATTTGTCAAAAAACATACAACGACATATAAATACCTGCAAGTTTTCTACAAAACATTGTTACGGTTTACAAGAACTAGAAATGTATTCAGGTAAAAGTGATAAAATGCACCTTACTCTTTTAGCTTCAAGAAAGAAGTTGTCACTGGTAGGAGTAGTAACTACCGTGGTGGGAAAATATACTTAGAGCTGATACCAACTCTCCAAATCAAGAAATATTAAACAGAGAGACAATAATTTATAAAAGATAATCCTTAACATCACAGTTACAGTAATCATGGGGGGAGGGGGTTTGGTAACCAACCCCCCCCCATGGTAAGTTTGAAAGAAAAACACTTAATCCAGCCTTTTTTTCATACTCTTATGGGTTTAAAAAAAAAACAGGGTGAGATATCAAAATTTGGCAAGGATGAATATAAATTAAGAAATCTTACAACGTTCACGAAGGTTAAGAAAGCACCGATCCACAGTGATGACAGGTTATGATGGCTGGCGAAAACAACGACGATAATAACAGCAAACAAAAAATAAACAAATATATGAAAAGGGAAACGAATCAGAAATGTCCAGGACTAAATCACCCAGCAGACATAACCACGTCGAAACGAAGAGCACTACTCCTGGATCTAGTAGGGCCACACCAATTGTGTAGGGCCACACCACATGTAATGATATGGTCAATTCAGGTCACCATGTTGCATTTAACAAGAGGTTACGTTTGAGATCAGCTTACCATTCCTTGCTTATCCTGCATGTTTACATAGAAAGACAAATCAGAAACAAATCTTCGTTAGAAACAGGGTCTTTACATACTCTTGTCGCCCAACATAGTGAGATGGATCATCTCGCTAAGATTGACATCTTTCAAGACGACATTCCGTTCAACATGGGGAGACCATTTACGGTTAGATGTCTCGACGACCTGAGTTTCCTACGACGAAAATAGCAAAATGGTGAAATGATACAGATAAAGAAAACATCTTGTTGGATAAGTTATCAACATGGAAATAAACTTTATGAAGGAAAAGATGTCAATATCTCATGACCGGTGTCCAGTTACGTCCTCACATTACCTGTTAATACATTGAGACCATTGATCTGGACAAAACAACACATTAAGAGATAAAAATGTCAACATGATCGAACTAAAATGAAGATCTTTTTTCCTGGCACCTCGAGAGCTCTGTTACTGTTCATATTCATTGAACACATTATCCAAACCAGACAAGGAATAAATATAACGATCCATGCAACCAGCTAACATATGCACAGAATAATGTCCCTAGGAATAAAGCACCATTTAAAAAAAAAAATCAAATATTGTAATTCATGAGTCTTCCTCCGGGGAGCCATTCGTGTGGAATAAAACTACGAATCAAACGGAAGGAAGTATGTAGGAAATTTTGAGGCATTTCTAACCTTTTCCAATATTTTTCACCAACCGCAGGTACCTACCTGTCCTCTCTTTACTGTACGACCTAACACAACAGATCACAGTATTTAAAGAAATGTAGCGTATTGTTGACAGATGGCTTATAGAGCCAAATATCGTGCAAATGTGTTTTTGCGGTTTAGGAAACTGGACGAGGGTGGGTGTATATATATGAGTCTGTATGTACAGCCTTTTTTATGAATGTGACATTATTTGACGCATCAGAGTGTGTAATTTTCATGATGAGACCTATGACGACCTTTTACCTCAAAATCATTAAACTAAATATTGTAACATGGTGATTCTGACAAACTATTGGTTTATGCCATTTTCATGACCCTGACTGACCTATAATGACCATTGACCTCAAAATGATGACTATTGCATCTCTTGATTTCTGACTGACTAACCAAGTTTGCTCGTGGTTTAAGCAATTTTCAAGGTTTTAACCCCCGACGACCTTCTGTACGCAGTGATCCTGACCGACCAACTTTTACTGCGGTTTATGCAAATTCATGATCTGACCTTTGACCTCAAAATCACTAATTTACCAAACTAAGCACGACATGGATAAATATGTTATTTCAGTGGAGCTTGGGGCAAGCACACCAAGCTGGCCTTTAATTTAAGGGTTTAATAAGTAGAATGATAAAATATGATAAAATACATATTCCTTTAAATCATTTCCATTATACTTATACTTCTGCTAACTGTTCCGCCTCTCTTTGGTATCGGAGTTGGTATGTAAATGAGCATGTAAATGAGATGCAAATGAGATGTAAATATGATGCAGCCATCTCTCCGTGATTTCATTTGTCCACATGATTGACTGGCAAGTAAGGCATGGTGAAGTTGGCATTCCAAAACAAATCTGGAAATTCAAGAAGAACAGAAACATTTGCTTTTTAAAATTTTCTCCAGATTAATGAGAGGCTTAAATTTGGGCTTAAGTAGTAAGACAAGGGAACCAGAGACCAATTTGGAAAACAATTAAGATAACTTTGGATGCTGTATCTCTCTGCACAACCCACAAACAGAAAAGGGAATTTTAAACCTGGCCTAGTCTAACCTTTTGACACTTGACACAATCCCAACAGACTATAGCAGCATTATTATAAAGCAAGACAAATCATTTGAAAGTACAAACTTGGGAACTCATATATTAATCCACTAAATAAATCAGGTACCAAATATTGAAATCAAGTGATATATATTTGGATTATAAACTAAGTATTGAAAACAAACTTCTGTATAAACTTATCCATCAGTAATTTGATCAATAACCTTTGACCTGAAGTTGGCGCTAGCACTCAGGAATGGCACATATGTGGAATTCAACCACACACTGTGCCAGAAATAAGGTTGAGAAAAGTGCATACATTCGTGTTGTCTATCACCATTTTCGTGCCAAGTAAGGGGTAAGTTTGGACTCATTCAGTAGTATGCATGCTAATTACACCCAAACAATAGCGAGAATCATCCCATGATGGAAGACCCATGTCCCAAGATTTTCTTCTTGACTCCACCCCTCTATGAATAATTCATTGCAAGGCCTACGAATGTTATGCCAATCAGCACTATTCATGCCAAGTTTGAAGAAAATTGGACCCTATAATAGAGGAAATACTGACAATTAAGACTAATTACCTTTATGCCCCCCCCCCCACAGCCACTCATTAATATGCATGTGAGGCAAAAACATTAGGGACCACCTACTGACGTTTTATCCACGCAACCTCCCTGCTGACAGACGGAATAACTTTTAACGAAGATTAATCTTTTGTTCCTCGTCAAGTTAATTAGCTGTGGAACGCCACGGTAAAACTGTAATTAATTACACAAGACCAGACATCTACACAGGGTATAGGAAATGGTCAAGATTGAGTCACGGAGTGTGGAAATGAAATGACCCCTGTCGGTGGCACGGTAAACACTGACATTTATCTCTCTCTCTCCCATTATTAATCTCGGATGGCTATAAATCAGTCGATAATGTTTATTTTGCTGACTGAAGCAAACAAACAGAAACGACAGCTCTTTAAAGTAATATCTATCGGAAAATATTGGTGCATCATGTGAAATGCAGCGATGGATTGCATACCATAGTGGTTTTATACACTATAAACAAGAAAGAGTTTTAGTTTATGTTTTCTTCATGATGCACCCCACTAAACCCCCCTTCCCCCTCCCAGCTCCCACACCTCTACACTCCCACGAAAGGAAACTGTAACTGGACTTACATCAATATGCTACAGCCGAGGGTCAAGGGTTAAATAAACCCGGCACTGGCGAGTCCAGGCTGCCTCCGACGAGCGGAGTCTCGTCGCGTTCCGCGACCACCACCAACCGCGCCCCGCCGGGCGACTTCTTTCCACGGACCGGCGGACCGCTCCGGGGTGCCCCCAGACCGGAGTCGTTGCTGGAGTCGCACGACAGAGGGTGGGTTCCCCCGTCCATCCCGTTCGCCGGACACGGCTCCTCCGTGCCGGAGAAGACAGCCGAGTCGCTCGAAGAGTCCGACGAATCCCGCTCCTCCGCCGATAGTCTTGACGCCGCCTTCCCTTTATCCTCCTCCTCCTCCTCCTGCTCCTCCTCCGAGGGTTCGCTCCCCTCCAACGACCCCGCCTCGCCTTCGACCCGGTCGCCCCGGATGTCGGCGACCTCCGGTCCGGCGTCCGGACTTTGGACTGTTTTTGAGATGATGTCATCGGCGTTAAGCGGGCTCTGTCGACAGCGGAGGTCTACTGAATCCAGACCCTCGTCGACCGAGCGATACTGGTGCTGCCAGGGGGCATCCGCTGAGCACACTGGCGATGATGGTTTTGCCTCTTCTTCTCCCAGGTACAGATCAGAGGGCATCGAACTAATACTGTTGGTGGCGAGGGCGGTCTCCTTGATCTCCTCGACGGAGTTTGCGGTCATGGACGACGTAGAATAGGTTGAATACAGATGGGTGGCGACTCCACCGGTCAGTCCGCTGCTTCCATCGGCCAGCAGGCCCAACGTCAGACTGGACTCCTGCCTGGACTTCACCAGGCTCTGAAATATGGACCCCATAGGAGGGAGCCCGTGTCCTTCCGCGCCCTGGGAGAGGCCTGGAAATTGGGATAAACCGAAAGATTGCAACGTGGAACTCTGAGTCAATTCTGTGTACGTTTTACCAGACTGTTCGCCTTCCTCTCTGGAGTCGAGCAAACCTTCCCGGTCTTCGTTGCCGTCTGGAAGGTAATCCGAGCTCTCTTCCGAGGGCCCTGCAAAGTCCCGAGCATCGCCGAAGTAAAACGGGGTTCCCTCGTGCAGGAGGGGGCCTCCCCCAGAGGTTGAGCTCACCTCCGAGCCAGAACTCAGGCTGTCCTCGGAGCTGTCGTAGCCCGGGACCGACAGCGGTCCTCCCACGGGGCACGGGAAATCCCTCAGATCATCCGCCTCCACTGGGCTGTCGTCGGAATCGTTGAAGTGTAGGCTACGGGGTCCGTAGCCGGCGTTCGAATTTGGGCAGCAGGGGTCGATCCTCACGGGGAGACCCCCATCGGACGACTTGTCACTAAAGCCGAGGTGCAGGGACGGCTGGAGGGACGGCTGGAGGGACGTCGACGGGAAACTCGGAAAATGCTGGCCACGAAAACCATCGTGGCACTGGAGGTCCTTCCCCAGCGAGTTGCTGAACACGTAAGAACTGGAACTGAAGCTGCCCTGCGATGAGTCCAGGGCCCCCGGCGGCAGCGGGCGGCCAGTTTGGCCGGCAAACTGGCCGCCCGTCTCGGGGGACGAGCGTCCGTCGGATGCACCGTCCTCCGGGCCGCAGTCCTCCCACTCCAGCTTCTGCATGGTGGTGACGAAGTGGTCCCTGACCTTGACGGGGTTGAACTCGATCCTCCCGTGCCCGTTCTGGCAGTAGTCCTTGGTGCACCCGCACGGGAACGACATCCGGTCCACCTGGCACTTGATCCCCGCCAGGCTGCACTGGCAGGTCCGCGGGTCGCAGTATCCCGCGCAGTCGCAGCCGCACGACTCCCGGGAGGTGCGGATCTCCTTCAGCTCCGACTTCTCGCCGCGGTCGATCTTCCGGACCCCGGACGTCCGGAGCAGCGCCCGCCTCTGCTTGGTCGGGACCGGCTGGAGGAAGTAGTAGTCGCCGATCGCGATGCGGTCCACCTCCTCCTCAAGGTCCTCTTCGTCGTCCAACGCAGCGGACTCCTGGCGGAGAGCGGCCGTCTGGTCACGCCGCCTCTGAAGGAGCTGCATTTTGAGGGCCGTTCGGTGGTTCAGTTCTTGCACCTCGGCAAACTCACCCAGGGAGAAGTTCTGGGAGGCCTCGTGTTTCGGCGACATTCCTACGGTTTCAGAGACGAGAGAGAGACGAGCGTTGAGAGACCTTCGGTATAATGCGGTACAAAAAGGGTAAAATACTGGGTACTGAATCTTTCGATATTTAATCGAGAATGATCTGTTGCCAATTTCTTGGGATTATAAAACGCTTGGGTTATTCTCGCTGGTAAAGAGCCTACCATCCTGGGTCAAGCAAAACGTGGGTAAGGAGTGCGTGAAGCAGACGTTGAAATCAGCCGCGGCGTGGCCTGACGTTCTAACCGAGGGATGCCCCGGGGGAAAACAAATAGTTCATACAAGGAGAGGGGGGGGTATATGTACAGATTTACTACATATTTATTTCCGTTTTACGTATCATTTTGACCAATTTCTATTTTCGAGGGGGGACGGGAGTCGGCCAAACCTCTAGTTTACAACTCGTCTGAGAAGGGGGAGATTAAAAAACAAGGAGCGCTGAATATTCATTATTTTTCCTCTTACCGAGAGTAGCCCCTCCTTGACTTGGCACAGATGTAAAACCCTGAGACCGCGGGAAGTAAAAGACCGTGACGCCGTTAAAGGAAACCGTCTTCTTCCTCTTCTTCCTGTGTTTCCTCAGAGGTGTTGTGCCATCATCTTAAATTCAGGTAAACCAAGTAAAGGAAACAGTTTGCCTACTGTATGGGTCTACTATTTTACTATCTGAGATTAGGGTCAAACCCTGGGATTGAGTTGATTAATCATTTAAACAAAAGAAAGTAATGTTTGTTTTATACAGTGGTCACATATCTAGTACACATCTAGTGTCTGGAAAACATCTAATATAAATCTAGTACATATCTAGTACACATCAAGTATCTAGTACATATCTAGTACATATCTATCACATATCTATTATATATCATGTATATATAGCTAGTACACATCAAGTATCTAGTAGTACATATATATATTACACACTAGAATCTAGTATACATCTAGTATCTAGTACATATCTAGTAGTAACTAGTATATATCAAGTACATATCTACTATCAAGTACATATCTAGTATCTATATAGTACATATCTATTATCTATATAGTATCTATATAGTATATATCTAGTATCTATATAGTATATGTCTAGTATCTATATAGTATATATCTAGTATCTATATAGTATATATATCTAGTATCTATATAGTATATATCTAGTACATTTCTAGCACATCTAGAATATCAATTTGGCTCAAGTCCTAATTCACAGCCAACAGATTTGTCAGTGACTAGCATTAGGACAAGGTCACCAATTTATAACAGGTAGAGTACATAGACACAACCAGGAAATTGAACAGGGGGGGAGGCACACGGTCCCTGTAAAATGTCTACTTATGTGTATTGTTCATGAGTCTTTTCCCCTTCCTGGGTCACCAAATGGGGAAGGGGGAAACCGTCGCACTAACTGCTATCCACTGGCTATGTCCCTGCCAGTGCCAAACTGGTTCGGGGTTTCACTGACTCTACTCACTTTAATCGGTTACTAATTCCCAAAGGAATTCCTGAGAGTTGGGAATCAAAGTAGAGCGCTGTAAAATGAAACGTTTATCACGACAGGTGTGGACTGAAGCATACAGTATATATAAAATACCTTTTCTCTCCATGATGATGGGTTTGAAGCGCTTCATGGGACCAGGATTCGATGGAGGTGTCTCACATGTAACGTCCGTGTCTGCTCTCCTCTTAAGTGTCCAGACGCTCTCCTTGGTCAGGGTTTCCATCTCTGCCAATCTTCAGGTCAGACCACGTAGCAGGACCCCCGGGTTATGCAGATCAGCGATTACTTAAGATTAGTAAGCACCCTTTGTTTCTGCAGTCATGTTGAAGATGCGTCCAATCTGTGTGAATAAAGAAAAATACAGGCAAATAATTTACTAGCAACTTGAAACATCTCCTTTCAGTAGCAACTTGAATATCATTTACTACCAGTAGCAACTTTGAAAATCATTAATATCCAGTAGCAACTTGAATATCATTTACTACCAGTAGCAACTTTGAAAATCATTAATATCCAGTAGCAACTTTGAAAATCATTAATATCCAGTAGCAACTTTGAAAATCATTAATATCCAGTAGCAACTTTGAAAATCATTAATATCCAGTAGCAACTTTGAAAATCATTAATATCCAGTAGCAACTTTGAAAATCATTAATATCCAGTAGCAACTTTGAAAA
>JAODAG010327066.1:0-11110 GCA_027574785.1 Orphnurgus asper | reverse complement strand
CCCCCCAGTAAAAATAATCCAGGTGTGAAACGCTGGACCGGTGTCCACTCGAGGCACCGACCTGGACCGGTACCTCGATTAGATTAACAAGTACGACACACGACGCCAGTGCTCCTCTGTGAGCTCGCAGTCACCAAACAGACCAGCCAGCAGACTAACCCATCTAGTCCGGCTACTGGGGCATTTTAGCGGTAAACAGTTTATATACGCGACCTGGCGAGATCAGTGACAGACCTCTCTTGACTGGTTCATGTGCAACTCGACACTGTGCTGCTTACCCCGATAGGAGACTCTTTTTTAATTGACTTAACGGAGGACCTACTTGGAATTCCTTTGTTCAAGTCCTCAGGGCTAATGCAAAATGCACTCGCCCTCACTTACGCCGGAGACAAAGCCGTGCAGTGAGTTTGATATATCGGAACCAAAAACCCTAAAATATTACGAGCCGATCAGGAAATTCAATACATTGGGAAAAAATGTGATTACAAAGCTATTCAGCAAGTTCAGTATGATGGAATCGTTTAGTGAGTTTGATACTTCGGAACAAATGTAATTACAATCCATTCAGTGAAGTTCAATACATTGGCAACAACACGATTACAAAGCCGGTCCGTATGTCGGAACCTAACACGATTACAAAGCAGTTCATAGAGTTCAGTTATGTCGGAACCGACAGACTTACTGTCCACCCTTGAGCTTGCTCTTCATGGTAGCAAAGTCCATCGGGACGCGGATCACCTTCTTGTACTGCGGGAACATCTTGGTATTGACGGCGTTGAGGAACGGCCAGGCACAGTCGTGCTTTTCTAGTTCATTGAGGATATTTCTGAAAACATCGTGAAAGAAAGGAGGGTGTGAACAACCAGCCGTCCTGGGCGAATCAACACGGATCACGGACAGAGGGGATCCCCAGACAAACTAAGTGGGGCTAGAAAGTATGGAGTAAAGAAGTTACCTCTAAAGTTTTCAAAATACAGCACCATTTGCATCTAAACACCCTTAATTCTTCCCACAACACAGTTCAATGACTTCTGAATAAGCCCCCCCCCCACACAATCGCTCTCTGGATCCGCAGATTTTAGCCGCTGCTCAAGTAGGATACGTTATAAATGGTATATAAATGACTGCTTTAAAGGGTAGTTTAGATTATGATAATGGAATGAAAATGATGTTTTTATAGTTTATATAGGAATTCAAATGACAGGTTTTTATGGTTAGGTTTGAAATCTTCCCAAAATTTACTACAACATTTGTATCTCTTGCCTGCTTCTATTCCTTCCTACTATTCCAAATCAATGGCTAAAAACTGACAGAAAAAGTTTTAGCTTAATACAATTGTTTTCAAATTCCTGTAATCTCTTCATCTATTTTCTACCACACATTACTGCTATATATAGTTGCCTACATAAATTGATCAATGGTTTCCTTCCTCAATGGTCATCTTACTCACTTGCACGGCTGCATCTCCTTCGAAACCGTCCTCTTTTTGGTCTTTTCTTTCTTCTCCCGCTTTGGTTTCCTTTCTTCCTCCGCTTCCTTCTCCCTCTTCTTCCCCTTACCCTCCGGCGTTCCCTCTGCGCTGGTGTCCATCGCCTCGGTCGACGTGTTCAGGTCAGAGTTGCTCCCACTGAGGGCACCGCTGCTTCCCAAAGCCGCGGCGGCGGCCGCTGCGGCCTCCTCCCTGGCGGCCTTGTTCTTCTTCTTCCTCAGGTTGTCTTGCTTCTTCTTTGCCCGATGGCAAGGAGGGCAAAACCATTTTCCTTTGGGAAGCCTGCAAGACGAAACCCGATTGGTTCAAATATCACTCCGTACCCTTCGTTCAAGTTCCAATATAAATTTTCTGATGACCACCATCACATGTAGCATTGTGTTATGGTAGTCCTTACAGATGACTACCATCACATGTAGCATTGTGTTATGGTAGGTCCTTACAAGCTAACATTCAGAGACCGAGTGGGGCATTTCTTTAACCATCCATAGTGCTGAACAAACCTTATGCATAAAGAGCAATTGCTGAAGTAAACACAGAATGAGACTTACTTTTTCATGGGGGGTTCCAGGCATTGTGGGTGGTAGCTTCTTGGACAAGCGTGGCACTTCAATAAATCTCCGGTGGATTCCTGGCAGTCTAGGCATTTACCAGGTTCCCCAGTGGACTGTAATAAAACAAAAGTCCTTTAAATAATCCCTTGGTTATGGCGTCAGCGTTTTGATAGAGCGCCCTCTGTTACGACAATGACAGGGTAGGCCACCAAGTTAAGCCTGCCGCCAAGTTTGCAGGAATTTGTGACTTTCTGACTTATTCCATGGTTACCAAACAGTTGGTAAGTATTTTGACATGTCGTCTAACATTTTATGTTTGACTCATTGATTATAGCGACTCGTACAGGGCTATAATGTTTGATATAGTTTCAGCCTTACATTTGGGTAACGTTCATTACGAGTTTGTGTAAATTTCAGTGTAGGCCTAGTTTAGGGTTCACGTTTTTGTTGATGATAAATGTACTCTAAATTGATGTCACTGCATGAACTTTTAATTCTCTATCATAATGTAACGTTTGTTGATTTACACTTAACTTATATCCTTAAATGATGATGGAACGATATTCGCAAAACTGGTGCATATATGAAATTTAGCCACGTTGTGCACATGGCACGTTCGTCTAAATTACCAAAGAGGGCAGCAGTCCAGAATTTATGTCTTATGATAGGAAATTGCAAATGGGGTATTCAACGAGAAATGGTCGGTGTGTTTTATGTTGTCGATTCATAGTAACTTATACCATATTCATTCATTGCAGTGAACCGCTAATCAGAAACCAATAAAAGAAGAAGCTCAAAGTTGCTGCTATTGGTGGATCCTTTTTGCGCGTTCGCTGTTATACTCGTAGCTGTCGAAGAAGAAGCTACACCCTTTACAACTAAATAACCCATCAGATACAAAGGTAAGCACATTTCTTGACTCACACCACACATTACAAATAACAACATGTCCAAGTTGGCGCATTACAGACTTTTAGATCCTGTAATGCTGACCGTTGGAAATGGGACCGTTTGAACGAGGTGAGTGGGGGCGGCAACGCAACCAACGGGTTGTGGTTCTGATCGTCGTCGAAAAGCAAGCTCGTATCTTTCGATCACAACTTTTGTCGAGGGGAGGGAGGGGTTGCGTAGACCCCTCTCACCGTGCCATCCACTCGGTTTTACCTTCTGAACGCAGGCCTGGCAGAACCAATCGCCGTCCGGTATCGTATCGTTGCCTGGCTGCACGCAGTAAGTATGGAAGCCCTTGTCGCACCCGTCACACAACAGCAGCAACGCCTCGTTGTCACCCTTGCGGCATAATTGGCAAAGCTGAAAATTAAGAACGAAAAAAACCAAGAAGTGAGAACAACAAGCCAGAGGCAAATCCAGGTCCTAACTTCCACACCCCCACCCCCCCAACTGGGAAAATTGATTTCATATTATTGCATACGTTATTATGTTGTAATTCCCCCACAGCACCCCTGGTACCCTTTACAGGTAAAAACATTGCCACCAAAATTAACAAGGGATGGATGGAAGAGGTTTCTTATGGAGGCACCCTCTAAAAGGTTAACCCCGAAAGGTACACACAAAAAAAAAAAAACCCATAAAAATGAATTGAGAGTGGCTTTACTCACTACTTTGATGATAGCCTTCTCCCACGTAATACATTTTTCTAGCATCTGAAGACAGAGGGATAGCTGGGAGGCTGAGGTAGTGTTTTCTGTGGCCGTACGCCAGATCTGGAGACCTTTAGGGATATCTTCCTCCAGCGTGGCTGGTTCTTGACACCTGCAGCACAAATTGAAACCACAGGATTAAAACAAGAAACATTGATATAACCTGAATAAGCACAGACTGTCATCTGCCATCAGAGACACAAATTGAAACAACTGTATTAAAATAACAAACAATGATATAATCTGAATATAAGCACCGGCCAGTAGCAATACGACAGTTGTGAACCGGAAACCCGAGAAAACCCTTCCATCATAGGGGACCTGTTCTCCGGTTTGCTTTCAGGCAAAAGGGAATAGATGCTTTTAGTATCTACCATTAAGCTGTTAAGTTTATGGAAACAAAAGAGGACGTACTCTTCCTGTTGGTCGTTCTCCTCGGATTCATTTAATTTCTCCTGGAGGAAGCTGGTAGTTTCTCTGGAAGACACAAAAGAAAATTGAAGCCATGGATAACTCTTCAACGTGAAAAGGGAACAGATCGGGGGTAATTACTTCCCTGCATCCCCTGCTGGTTCATTCATTTATTAGCCTCGATAGTAACCTTCACTTTGGTCATTTGACTTGAACCATTTCTCTCTCCTATGATACAGTCAATCTAACTTACAGAAGCCGTGGAGAAAGTGGATCGAGAATTTAATGAGAGAAGTGGATCGATGATAAAGGTTTTCGTGGCTCCTGCAGCAGGAAGGATTGGTATAATTCACACAAGTGCTCAAGGAAATCGGGAGGAAGGGAATCTTTCTCCAAATCTTCCGCAATACAGCAGCATAGATATGCGAGTATCACAAATCCCTATTTCCAAATACCTGACTTTTTAATCCCCCCCCACCCTCAAACATCCCTCTTTCCCCCAAATTTTCGTCTGTCTTAATTGCCTTTGAAAAAGGCTCGGTGGTCCACTCTTAAAATTGTACCTCCTAGTGAGGGGGTGCTTCAAGAACCTCCTCTCGATGGCAGCCTCCAAGTTTAGCAGCCGCTCCGAGGCCAAGCCTATAAGGTCCGTCTTGGTGGATTCCACCTTGGAAGGGGATGCAACGTAGCTAGCGGTGGATAGTTTATTTGGAAGAAGCCAACCCTGAAAAGAAGAAAAAAAAAAAGAAGAAAAAAAATTCTTAGCATAACCAAAAAGTCAAATAAAGAAACTATATGTCATCATCACCATCTTCACTTGTGCATTTCAATATCATAGTCGTAATGATAATATACAGAAAGGGCAGGACACAACAAATATTTGTTTGGACTTACCTTAGTCTGCATACTTGCAGAAAAGACCTTCTCCTCAATATTCTCAATGCTCTCGATGAGTTTCTTACTGATGATGAAGTCCATTTTCTTGGAGTAATCACCTGACTTATCAGGCAAGGAAGCACCAAACTCAAACTTCTCAGATTCCTTCTCTTCAATCTGCATGTCTGGTAAGAGTAAAATTGGAAAAAAAAAAGCGTGCTACTTTACTCAAAGATGTGAAAGACATCGACGAAGGAGCAGAGGTATCCTGTCAATGACAATTATGGCTATTTATCTTACCCTAACTTGTGATTGGAGGACGATGGTAGTTCACAGAGAGAATATATCAGATGACCGTTCCAGCAAAATTTGAGCTAATATGGAAGAATTAGATATCAATTCTCATATCTACATCAGTTATATGACTTACAATGATTGAAATCTAAAACCAGTCTTAAAAAGACATCTTACCTTTATGTAGACCTTTGTTGAGAACCTTCTTGATGAACTCTGTGTGTTTCGAGAGTGTCCTCTGTAGGACCCTCTCCCGGGTGCCTTTGGTGTGGAGGCATCGGCATAGGTTCTCCACCCCCTCCAGGTCCTTCATGTGCCACCAGCCATGTTTAACCTCTGCAGAGAGAACGACCCATGGTACATGATACAACAAAACCAATCGCTTCATAATAACAATATACAATAGCCACCAGCCATGTTTAACCTCTGCAGAGAGAACGACCCATGGTACATGATACAACAAAACCAATAGCTTCATTAATAATAATAATAATATAGAATAGGCACCAGCCGTGTTTAACCTTAGCAGAGAGCTTTATAGTAACAATAATAATAATATACAATAGGCACTAGCATACTAGAGCGAAGCTAATGGATACATCCTTGTTTTTTCTTCAGACGGCTATCTGTCAACCGACATTAAACCATATGCATAATTAATTAGTGTATGCAGATACTAGCCAATCCGCTAACATATACATAATCATGTACGTATCCTATATTTGAGGTATGTACTTCATGTAAGACCACCTCAAATATAGGATACGTACATGAAGCGTATACCACAAATATAGTGTATGTATGTGTATGTACATACTAGCCTATCCCCTAACTTATACATACTCATGTATGTTTCCTATATTTGAGGTGGTCTTACATGAAGTATATACCAAATAATCCACAATTTTTCATCAAAAAGTTCACCTTTTCAGCCAGATGTTCAAAATACAGACCAAAATTTGAATTATTATGAATAACTCTTTTAGGTTTTAATTTTAACCTATGCTTTATATAAATGGTTTATGCGAATGCTTATACAACTAATGCTTTATACTAATTAATGCTTTATAGTCACATGAGGTACCATCGGAGTATGAAGCATTTTCATTGATTCTTTTTATATCTGGTGAATCCTTTCTTTACACACTGTTCACATTCATATGAATGTAATCACCCACATGGGATATGAACATCATGCATGGGGAGAGGAAAATATAGATCCAGGATGGGGATCCTTCGGAAGAATCAAAGAACCCCCAAGTATTTATTACAAATAAATCTGCATACATGCTACATTTTAAATGTAATCCCCCATACCCACGTGACTGGGTTGGTCAGCTGTTTGTATATTGTAATCACATAATGTGGACTCACCAATGGGTATCGGTTGGACTTTGGCGTTCTCCATCTGGTTGAGGACCGCCTTGAGGTGGGCCAGGCCTCTCCTGCTCTCCTCTTCTTCTTCGTCGTTGGGTTCCTGCTTCACCTCGATACTGCTCATCAGCTGCATGGGTTGCTGAGGTTGCTGGACGGCCGACGACGAGTTTGGAGTGGTAGAGGGTAACAGAGGCTGCTCAACAGGACCGTTCAGGAGGGACATTGGCTGCATAGGTAAGGTGGGCATTCCAGCGAATGGGTACGGACCAAAATACTGTCCCAGCTGGTTGACAGGCATGAAGGGAAATGCCATCGGGTACATATAAGGGCTGAAGGGCATAGCTGGGAAGCTGGTATGGGCCGTCGTCAGGGAAGGGGGAAGATTGGGCGCCAATGTCTGGGTGAGGGACGTCTCGTCACACGGTGTCCTTGGCAAGATACTGAACCAATTACTGGGAGGTATGACACCATTTGGCTTAGGGTCATTGGACTTTCTCCCCTCATCTCCCGAGATTGGACCCTGGCTGGGAGGAGAGATGATAACGGACTGACTGTTGGGCCTAGCCAAGATGTCGTCCAACCCAAAACTAAACTTCTTGGGGGAGGAGTCGCTGTTCTTGGAGGTGGTTAGATCAACAGGCCCGTTCTCCTCTACTGGCTTGAATGGGCCGTTGGTTTCTTCCCTTTCCACTTTCTCGAGTGCCTCCTTAGGAGGAGCATGGGTCTTCATGGACAGGTCCTGTGGTTCTTCCTGGGGGAGATCCACCCCTTTCTCACAGGGTTCTCCAGGGTTGGACACAGCATCTTCCGGGGGGGTCACCCCGGTGGCAAAGATGTCGCCGAGTTTATTAAGGGATTCTGGCATTTGTGACAAAAAGTTATCTTTGGTTTTAGCGTTGGTGTCAAGACCTTGACTTATTGCATCCAACTGTTTGGTTTCGTCCTTCCCGTACATGAGCGAGTCCAGGCTATGTGTGAGTGGCTGCTTCGAATGAGCGTCAGGGATCCGTTCATCCGTTGGCAAGCCTTGCTGCATTGCTTTGGCTTCTCCTTTCTCCTGGTCCTGACAATCTTTGAGTTCTGCCGTTTCGATGACGTCGGCCGCCTGATCGACGTCCATCATCGCGTGGCTCTCTCTTGAGGTATGCTCCGTGGTCCTGTCCAATTGTAACACATCACCGTTTATTTCACCGACCACCTCGCGACTCTCCGGCGGTGCGGCCTCCACTCTGTCGAGCAGTCTTTCGCTCCCCCCTCCAGTTCTACATTCGTTACTTTCCACCGTCTCCGTGTTGCACGATTCCTTCTGCGCTTCGTCAGTCCTCACGACACTCCTGCGTACTCCCTCTAGGTCGATTCCATCTCTCTCGCTAATGTTTCTATCCTCCACTTCTGCCTCTCTTTTCAACTCCTCCATCTTCACTTCTACGTCGTCCGCGCCGTCAACTCCTTCCATTTTCACGAGGCTCTCCTCTGAAACCTTTAACACTTTGTCGTCGTCTGCTCCTCTTCCCTCTCCATCCGTCATACCTGGCTCCTCTAACTTGACAGAAGTTCCTTCACCGTTGTCCTCTTCCTGTTTCACATTACCACCGCCCTCCCTCGCCCGGTCCTTATCTTCCTCGTCCGCTCCTGCCGACCTGACCGTCTCCTCCTCCTCCTCCACCACCTCCTCTTTGATAATCCTCCCCCCTTCTGCCTCCCTATCCGCGTCGCTGTCCTTCTTCACGTTCACCAGTCTCTCGTGGATCTGCTCCAGCTCCTCGTTGCCCTTGTCCGGCAGCACCGAGCTCTCGGCGCCCTCGATGAACAGTCCCCCTAGGTTGGGGAACACCCAGTAGCGCCGGTGGAAGCGGTCCTTGCCGAAGGAGATGGAGCGGAGCGGGCGCATCGCCTCGAAGATCTTGTTGCGAAATTGGCTGTGTTGCTGTAACGAAGATTCATGAGAACCGGCCTTGTAAAGAATGATGGATTGATTATTTTATATCTTCATAGAAAAAAAAATTCTTTTGAAAATTCAACGGTACAAAACTTAAAATCGTGAATGATCTCCCCGCTATATATTAGGCTGCCTTTGGAAGCTTAATCTAACCATCCTGGTCAGCTCTACGCAAAAGACAGAAATAAAGTTTTAATGGCAAATTACAGAAACAAATTTCTAAAACATGGAGACACTAACTGCAATAAAAGTTTGATTAAAGTACCAAGTACCAACGTTGCTTTAATTTTCCATCTTTGGCAAAATTCCTCCTCTTACTATGACCCTTCTGCTATTGTAACCTGCACCATGACCCTTGCTTCTACCCTCAGTCTTGACCCTTGCATCTACCCTCTGCCTTCTCTCTACCTTGACCCCTTCACTTTGCCTTCCACCTTTACCCTTGACTGCCTCCACACATGGCTTGGTTACCTTGGATAATTTTTCAATCTTTTTCTGGATATCATCTTTGCTGAGTTCCGAAGAGGTCGACTTTGTAGTGTCCTCCTCGTCGTCGCCGTCCTCAACCCCGCCTTCCTCCGGGTCCCCGCCATCTTCGCTCCCTGCATCGTCTCCGTCCTCGTCCTCCTCTTTGTCCTCCCCGTCGAAATCCTCTTCGTTTTTATCTTCTCCTCTTGGTGTACCGACTGGAGTAGTTTCTACATACATTCAAAGAGAAAAACAAAATGGATTTTAGGTACATAATACTTCATGTAAGACCACCTCAAATATAGGATACATACATGAGTATGTATATTAAGTTAGGGAAAACCCTAGTATTTACATACACATGTGCATACACTATACTTGACATATATGCTTTATGTAAGATCGCCCAAAATATTGGTCTTCCAATCGTTAAATGGGATATTTAATCAAAGACGGCCAAAATTATCCTCTGTGGCAATGGTTAATATATCGCGAATACTGACGCCCTCTTATAAACCCATCCTTGACCATCTATACAGGGGAGAGCGTAGCCTAGCAGGTTAAATGTCCACCACTTTGCCAAAGATTGCTGGTTCGTTCCCCAGATATGGCTTGTTCAGCACAGATTCTTCGCAGTGGGGGATGGGTTTGGAGATTCGGTTAGCTGGCTCTCATTTCCCTCGTTCTTTGAGAAAGTGCTCGAGGTACAGTGCTCGAGGTCGTTAACCGGCAGTCTCGGAAGCAGGATGGGATTGATGGGTACACGTGCCTGTCTCGCTAACTTCTAGACATTGCTTGAAAAGAAAAAGGCTTGTTAAAGCCAGCGATCACGACGCTAACAGGGTTTCTTTACGAGCCTACGAGGCCTCTCAGCCCCCTTGCCATACTACACTAAACGAGCTCACCGTTGCTGTCATCGGGGAAGCTCTTCTTAGGCCGACCTCTTTTTCTCTTGGCAGGACTACTGCTCGGCGTTCCTTGGTTGCTGCTCTCGTCGGCGGTCAATTTGTGCGTCTTTTTTAACCTGGAGATATAAAAAAAAGTTGTCGGGGTTCGTGAGCATTCAGAAGATGGCACTAGCCCAGTGTCCATTTTTCGGTATAAACTCACGTCAGACTACCACAAGTATAGGCGACATACATAAGTATGTATAAGTTAGGGGATTGGCAAGTATATACACATGTACATAACACTATATTTGAGGTAGTCTTAGTATGAAGTACATACCCATTTTGCTTCACAGGTGAAGCTAGTGGCAGGCAGAGAATGTGGTGCAGAGGGAGGGAAGAGTTGGTTGGATGAATATTTCTATATTCCGATATCACATCATCACCATCACATTACGATGATGGTTCATGAACTCAATTACAAAACGTCTTTGTAATGTAATTACTAGGAGCTTAAACCTCTCTCAATTTACCCATCTTAATAAATATCTTCACAGTTTGAAACAAATATTGTGATGCTGACCAATACCAGGTTCATGAAATCCAAAAGCAAGACAGTCGGCCAAATAATGCTGACCACTACCTGGTTCATGAAATCTAGAAGCAATACAGTCAGTCAAATAATGCTGACCAATTCCTGGTTCATAAAATCTAGAAGCACTACCGTTAGCCAAATAATGCTGACCAATACCTGGTTCATGATATCTAGAAGCATTACCATTAGCCAAATAATGCTGACCAATACCTGGTTCATGATATCTAGAAGCACTACCGTCAGCCAATGATGCCGACACAGTACCTGGTTCATTCGAGCAGTTTGAAGAACTGTTTGAAAGGTGCCAAGATAAATGATACTAAATAACCATAATGAAACGAAAGCCCTCGTTTTGATCGACTCACTTTCTGAGCTTGCCTTCCACGATCCATTTGTCCCTTCTCAGGCCTGAGACCTTGTCCGAGGTTTCGTCTATCTGCTGGGTGACGGCATCGCTGCACACCAGCTGGTTGATCAGGAACCATTATTATTAGAAAAATCATTCCCTGATTACTGAATGATATTTGAATGTAATGAGAGTTATTACATGTCACTAAGT
>JAODAG010327054.1:6810-22057 GCA_027574785.1 Orphnurgus asper | reverse complement strand
CACACATATATATATACACATATATATATATATATATATACACATATATATATATATATACACATATATATATTTTTTTTGGAAATGTTTGATGTAATATAATGGTGAGCTTATCTATTCTGATATGTATTATATGGCTGAGAACATGTGAATGGCTACTATTAGTGGAGGACTAACTCTCGGCATGCCTCAGATATCGTAAGCATCCCCCGCAATATAAGTGTTGCCAAAACTGGGGACTCACTGGTTATGGGTTACCGATTTAGGGAGGGGAATGGGGTAACCTTAGGTTTATTCTTGGGAAGGACAAATCTGACTCTCTACCCACAGATTGCTGGTAATAAAATCGCTGAAAGGTTATAGACTAGGGAATATGCTAATTGGCCTTGGCAGCCAGTCTTTGCCAAGGACAACTCACTGTCAGTGAATGTGTTTTTATTATCTCTTCCTCTGTAGTAGGGAACTGGATAATCAGTTCTTGACATATTGTTGATAGCATATTGTTGTGTAATTGCATTACAGCTTGATTAACTGTTGACAGTTTTATGACAGAAAGTTGTTCCTAGAGTTATACATCATATCCTCCCCCCCCCCCTCTCACCAACTGCCCACTTATTGAGGATTCACTTTTTATACAGTATTTTTTTTGGTATTGAGACAATATTGACCACCCTTGTCCCCACCACTATTTGAACTGTTAGTTAGTTTATATCATGAATGACTGTGGTATTGTACTGGACCACCCCCTTCCCCTAGCCTGTAGTACAAAGGTTACAAAGTCAAATTTATTTACTGTAGATGCCAGGAACAGCAGATATTAGAAACCTGACCTGATTTATTGCTTTAACCGGCATCTCAAAGGACGGAAGCTGCTTATATCCTCGCAAGAGTGATAGAGATGAACCGGTTCTAAACCCGACCAGCAATGTGACTATGTCTGTTCATTGGTAAACACATTTTTAAGGTCACGTGCGGGTGACTTTTCACGTACAATACGTCAAAACAGAAATTGAGCATCATAAAATAGTCGCCCATATACGTACGCAGTACGTATAATCCACATAGCAATAAAATGAAACGTCTGTGCAGATCTTATACCACTGGGGGGGGGGCATGTCTGCACAATGATAACTGTTTTGCAGTGCGACTTTATTGTCACTTTGCCAGCTGCTGCAGTATTTGCAACCACCATTCAGAGATTACTTCCTGCTTGTGTCGTATCTTGTTATCGTCGTCACCGTGCACTCCACTGTTACCTTTAACAGTCGGTGCTGCCAGCTATCCTGAATTGGCTTCGGTCCGGGGGCAAGGTTCGGTTGGATACCGCACAGCAACAGTTGTATAACGTTGTACTGTTGTCCGTAGACGGTCGGAACGGTAGTATACTCCGGTGATTGTCGGGTCATGTTGCTGCACGTAAGGTTTAGACGAAAATGAGAAATTTGAGTCGCATGACACAAACAGTGACAATTTTAGTTGGATTTTATCAGGGGGGAAAAAAATGAAATTTCGGTGATTTCACTTGACAGGTTGGAAAAATATACAAACTTGACTAGTTGGAAAACTTGCAAGAGTGACAAATCATAAATTCCAACTGGTAGCTCTGATTTTCCAACTATCATCGTCAGTTCGATCAACTTTGTAGGGGGGGGGGGGTGAGACACCCCCACACCTCTAGTGACGTCTCTGGTCATCAGTGAGTGAGAGACTGGGAGTGGGTTTTACTGGTAGTAGGCTAGACACAACGATGAGACCTTTTTGTAAATTTTGGGGTCTCGGAAGTCTGTAACATCACGCGTAACATCGTATATCAATAACAGTAAAATAGCCCCGTTTACATTTTGAGTTCCACGAACCAGGGAACCTATTGCTCCCCTGCAACCTGCATAGACGAGCGCTGCATCGTAGCCACGTGTATACTTTATAGGCTACCTACCGCTCACGGAAACGAATTCGGTCGAATGTAGGGCTGGCTTCCAGCGTCCATTACGGTGTGGTGTGTAAGAGAATATATGTAATCCTGATAGGGTGAAGGTCTCTGATTTGACCACATCACCCGCCCAAAGCCACCCATCAATAGCTCTTACCGTGGGGGCAGCCTATTCGTACCTCGACATATATAGGGTCACAGATAAGAAAACATTGGATTGGACTGACGGTACAGATAATCATGCTTGGTCTCTGTATTATGCAGATAGCTGTACTAGCTGCTGTGCTATCCCATTTTAACCAATTTGCAAGAATCTCCTTGCAGATTGGTAAGCTTAAGTTGCTTATATTTTAATGGTTGTGTGTGCACAGGGCATAGGTGCGAATTACAGTGTAAGATGGAATACGCGGGGCCCCTCTTGTTGGAATTGTTCATGCCAAGCAGACACATGACAGCTTTGTAACATTGTCACGTCCCGATAGCCTATTAGGTTAATCTCGTTTCCCTCTCGAACATGCAAGATCAACTTAGGTGATCGGCAGGTGCAACCAACTGACAAAGCACTGACAAAGTCGAAGCATCCGCAACAAGCGTGGAATATTTACATTCCTAAGGCTGCGTTCCCGAGTTCTACAGCATGGTGGATGTACATTTCATGTTAGCTTTATGTTTATAATGTAACGTTTCATATGTTATCTTCCCATGACAGGCAGTATATTTCGCAAGTTGATCTATTCCGGAGGTCTGATGTCCGGAACCGCTGCCCTGTGCTACCCGTACAAGGCAGTACAGTTGAGTCGAGCAGAATACAACTGGGTCAAAGATAGACTGTACGGCTCAGAAATAACAGAGACGGTCTTAGAAGATAAAACATCGAATGTGAGTTTTATAGAAAACATCTGTGATGGTGGGTGGGTGGAGATATTCCACTTCATGGCCTTGGTCCTGAACACATGAGGATGACATTATAAGAACAAAATGTTCTTCTGTATCATCGGAAAGGCACTCCAGATGGGCGCTTTACACTTGAGACACGGCTCCGGCATTCGCAACGAGAAGATGCTTCCTGTTGTGTTTGGTGTAATTATCATGCATGTTAATGAGTTGGGCAGGCTGATGTCGTCGCGGCGGAAAGCCTAGATTCCTCCACCGTAGACGAAAGCAATGTTAGGCAAATCATTCACATTCTCTATAAATGCAAACGTTTAATTAATTATGATTCGTAAAGGGCACATATTAATATGATCCATTGCACACGAATTGTAGCATCGTTTTCATCGACCCTAACTTCTGGCCCATTGAGTGTGCAGGTTGTATTTCACACATTCCTTCCTGAGTGCTTCCCCTCCAGGGTAGTTAATGCCAGCTTTGAGCTATCGAAGAGGGCTTTGTTTAAAGATACTTTAAAGGGATAGTTTAGTTGAAAAAAATGTCAATAATTGGTATCTGGTTATTGTAGTTGATTAATAGTTGTGTAATGTGAGTTATACCCAATTTTGATTTCAAATTTTCATATTTACCCTATAATTACCAAATTATCAATTATCCTGGATTAGTGGTTCTGCGATTCTTGCTGGAATTGCACAACCGCTGCTCCAAAGAAGTTTGATTGATTGCACGCTAGTCAGTATTTAATTACCAACATTTGTCCTTTACTCCTATTAACATTCAACTTGACTAGATAACTAGACTTAACTCGATAAGTTGTAGGCTTGCAAGACGCTCAAAGTTAGAATGGGCGTTTTATTGCTAAGCAGTATCAATGTCGCACTCGGCTGGGTGGGAATACAGACCTTCACTGAGCTGTAGTAGTAAGCAAACAAATATTTTTGTTAAAGTTGATTGAGTTTTGGAATAGCTATGTTTATTAAACAAATTTATCATGTTATGGAATTAATGGTGTATAGGCCATGTTCGAAGTTTGATTGGGTTTGGAATTACCTGTATTGATAGAACAAATTCCACATGTAATGGTGTATAGGCCTTGTTTGATGTTTTATTGAGTTAGGAATACCTCTATGATTGAATATGTAATGGTGTATAGGCCATGTTTGAAGTTTTATTGAGTTAGGCATACCTCTATTATTGAACATGTAATGGTGGATAGAGTTAATGGTGTATATGCCATGTTCGAAGTTTGATTGGGTTTGGAATACCTGTATTAATAGAACAAATTCGACATGTAATGGTGTATAGGCCTTGTTTGATGTTTTAATGAGTTAGGAATACCTCTATTATTGAACATGTAATGGTGGATAGAATTAATGGTGTATAGGCCATGTTTGAAGTTTTATTGAGTTAGGAATACCTCTAATTATTGAACATGTAATGGTGGATACAATTAATGGTGTATATGCCATGTTTGAAGTTTTATTGAGTTAGGAATACCTGTATTATTGAACATGTAATGGTGCATACGCCATGTTTGAAGTCTATTGAATATTACTTTAAGGTGTCACCATGGCTTTGGTAACTATACAAAGTGTATGCGGATCTTGGCTTGTTGGTGGTGTGAGGTGGTGGTCTGGTTTATCGACTCGCGTTGGAATCGAAAGGATATGGTAGTACCGTAGCTTCGATTGACTATAGACTGAACAGATATAAAGTGAAATGGTTTATGTTCAATCTTCGTTCAGAAAGGTACAAAGGAGACTTGGTGGCAAAGGGGGTAGGTCGGGGAGCTAGATTGGGGCTATGCGTTATTAAATATATTGTAGGTAAGGTTATCGGAGCCTTATACTGCAGTTCTGCATTCCGGTCGGACCTTGAACCTTTCGTGGGGCCATAAGCAGACTAGTTTCTGAGGTGGGAAGTTGGTCGCAAGGTGTTTTCAGTCGTTCCCAGCCGGTTCCGGCTGTGACTGGTTCGTCGTTCTGTTGGCGCGAGAAACAATTCGTCAGTTGCCGTACTAAGTTGAGAGATGCGCATTGGACAACTGTCAATATTTTAGGAATTTACGATTATCGATTTTATGGTCACACCCCGAGTTCTGCGTGAGACGTCGTTACCGTCTCCTGATAAATGCTCTTGTACGTAAGCCGTCCCTGTCCACGGCCCACCAGCCGCATCGGTCGTCGAGCCGTTGGTGCACGCGCAGCCTCTGTTGCTTTCATGACTCGGGCCAGCGATGTCCGATGTGGGCTGAAAAATCTCCAATCCAACGACCACAGGCATCTTCCGTAATCTGTGTCGATAGCAGTCGTGTGATATTTTCTTGTATCACTTGGAAGACTGACATATAAGACTTTATATAGCAATAAAAGACTTTATATAGAAATGTAAGGCTTTATATAACAATGTAAGACTTTATATATAACAATAGAAGATGTTATATAGCAATAGAAGACTTTATATAACAATATAATACTTTATATAACAATAAAAGACTTTATATAGCAATATAAGACTTTATATAGCAATATAAGACTACATAACAATGTAAGACTTTATATAACAATATAAGACTTTATATAACAATATAAGACTTTATATAACAATTTAAGACTTCATTTATATAGCAAGTTAGACCAAGAGATTCCTGCAGTCTATAGCCCCTGATCCTCGTATTAACCCTATAATACCTCAACGTGTATATTGAGCGGATGAATCCCCTCTGATTGTAGGCCATAGAACAAACATGGTCTCTGCGATTGATTTTTAGGTTTAAAACCTGCGCACATCACAGCGGCAAGTCGATCGTTTTCTTTTGCTTCCAGAGCTCTAACGCAAAGTCTGAAGGCAGTAAGAAGTCGGCCGGGTCTCCATCGGGTGGGGAGCCCGCCGAGGAAACCGCCAACTTGGACCAAGGACAGAGCAACCCGGCAGACAAGGATATGTACACGACGAGGAGCTGAGAGCAAATGGTGCTTTTTAGATACGTATATGTGCGTGCGAACCGGAAAACCTGTGCCATAAATCAAAGTTTTCCGTGTCAAAACTTACAGACTGCAAGTTTTAAAAAAAAGGAGGTTCCGTTTCCACGCAGAAGAGGTCGGAGGAACAGCTATGCGATGCTATAAATTTGCCAATACTTTACGTGCTAAGTCATGCTGTGAACAGTGTGTTGTACCTTTGAGGGAAGGGGGGATGGGACAGGACAGGGCATCTAGGGTGGATGGGAGAGGGAACCTTTGAGGGAGGGGGGTGGGATGGGATAGGATAGGGCATAAGTGAAACCATGCATGTTGCCCAAGCAATCCTAATAAGGATTTTAATTTCCAGTCAATTGTGAGTAATGAATGCTAACAAGAGCAATGTTTTGGCAGGTATTGAGAGACATTGCTAGACCTGGGTATATGATCGTCCAAGTCATTGATGAACATTTCAATCAATAGCCATGGTGGTCTTGATGAGGGAGCTAGTCCTCCTCCCAGGGGGCACTGAGACAACACTTCTGCTACAATCGCTATATCTCGATTGTAATGTGGCTGGTAGCTATACCAACCACTGCAGTGGAACCTAGAGCTATGGTAGAATGTCACATGATCCAACCATAAGGGCAAATATTCCATTTTCTTAAAATATAGTTATCCACCTATATAGTTAGGCTGACCTTCCTCCCTGCCTCTGGCAACCAGAGATATCAGTCTATTAAGTAGTTGAGTTGTTTTGATGGAACCAAGCATAACTACTTGGCGACCAATTGTATGTATGTGTGAGAGCAGTTGCTTTGAATCTCGCTTTGTTATCGTTTGCTCAGTCAACGCCTACTGTTAACGTATACTTTAAAAGGTGCTTATTTCAAGCAGCGTGGATACATCGAGTTTTGGCTCTAACATTGCCGCCACGCCTAAAAGTTGAGTGTCAGATGTAACCTGATTCGTACTCCCACGGCTTCAAAAGTCAGCGTTGTGTCATATGTGCCTGTTTACTACACCAGCTGTGGCGTGATATTTACACCAACTACATTTCTCGGTCAGTAGCAGACCGAGAGGCCAATCGTCCTTGAAGGGTCCTTGTTAAAAACAAGAACAGAGAAACAGAACAATGACGACAAAAAAATGAAAAGGTGAGGAAAAGAGAGATTCCTTCAATTGTGGTCATCTTTTATGGATGGCCCATTGGAGTAAAACGATAACTGTTTGAAAATTTGGTAATTAAAATCGTGACACATTCGTCGTCTTAATATGACGTGACATTTAGTACTATATGATACACACAAACAATGGCTTAGAATAGAAAGGCTATTGAACATTCTTAAAATATTCTAAAATTCTTTTCTAAATTTACAGTCATGTTATGAAATTCTGAAGTGTTGATTTTTTTTTTTTTTTTTTTTTCCACTGGGGATTTGGGGAGGGGAAGGCATAAGGATAGCCTTACTATACAGAGTTCATATTGTCCATTTCATGATATATACAACGCAAATTAGAATGAATATAAAGAAAGTTATAGTATATTCTCCTTCCTAGCTTCTTTGTGCTTTATTAAGCACTTGCAAAGTTAGGCCTATACTTATGTGTCCAACAGGCACTTCAATTGACGATCAGATTCCTGCCTTCGGTTTATCGGTATGTATAGATCTTGCAATAGCGTTCAAATAGAAAACTTGAACAGAAATCTACTTCCTCCAAAAGCTGGAGCATGCCCCCCTCTTATTATCCATGCAGTTACTTTGCTATACATTTGAGAAATCTGGTACCAATTATGTTGACTATAATCTTACAGTTATAGAAAATTGAGGAAAGTCACTTCTACCATTTTGGAAGTGATGTACCCCCCCCGTTTACAGATGTGTATATATCTGTTGGAGAGGAAGGAGTCCGGGAGGGGAATAAACACTAAAGAGCGTGTTTTGTAGGAGAACGATCATGCTTCTGCATTCGTTTCCCCCCTCCCCAGTCTGTTTGATACCCTAACGAGCGAGGATAATTCACCGTCGTCCCGCAGTTTCAAACAGTGCAGTGTTCACAATACATAAAAAGACGTCAGCAGCAGCAGGAAGACCAGGAACGTAGCCAGGGGAGCAGTTCCCCAATTTTGGTGTCGTTCATTCACCCTACATCAATGATGGACAAGATTCTACTGTGCAGTAGAATCCCTATAGGAAACCCTATAGAAATGGATGAACAAGCTTTTACTGTACACAGTTAATTGTCCAGGCTCACCCTATATGGTACATAATTTGTCCAGACCCTATAGGAGTGGATGAACAAGCTTTTATTGTACAGCATTTTAATTCTCCTAGAGATAAACTTCCTTGCCAAATTATATAGCCACACGGTAGTATTAATGTGATGTACCAAATAATGACTTGCAACTTGAAAATCATCTTATATTATGTACGCTACACCACAATTTAGATTAATAGGGAAATGGCATTAATCACATACAATGTGATAGTACAACGTGATAGATTTCACACCAAATATTTGTTCACAGACAAGATAAGATTGTTATAATTGATTCATCCATGGCATGGAGACAAGGGTCTGAGGAGGGTCATGAAAAGCGGAGGCTTGGAGTTCACTAATTGGTACAAATTTCTCCCCCCTTCATATGCACCTGCATTTGCATCTGTTCCCACCCTGGCTCCACTGTGCACATCGCTGGTCGGTGTGGGTGGAGGTGGAGAGAGAATTTCTAATCCTTGAACCCACATACCTTTACTCTTGCAGAGCTGAAACAGAATGCCAGCTCCCCCGGGGGAATGTATGTCACCCCAACGGGGGTCTTGTCTTCAATTTCGAATGTCCTCCTCCATGTCCCGTCATCGGTATCGTATAGGACGTACACGGGGCGGGCACCTTTCTTCTCGTCCACC
The DNA here is from genome assembly GCA_027574785.1 of Orphnurgus asper. Lineage (NCBI taxonomy): Eukaryota > Metazoa > Echinodermata > Holothuroidea > Elasipodida > Deimatidae > Orphnurgus > Orphnurgus asper. Next base: position 13,364 of record JAODAG010327054.1, on the reverse strand, counting down.
CACATGACTCCGATTTTGCTCCGCCTGAAGATTAACAATTCTGTCACGCACGACAGGAATAGCGTACGCGGGAGACACGCCGTCGGTGGGTGCCCCTGACCACACTCGGAGGGTTTCTTGAAGTAGAAGTTCACACTCCCGTCAACGGACAGCATCGCCGCCGTCTTGGATGCCTCGCTGGCGATGGCGATCTGGATGCCAACTTGGCTCGTCAAGGTCATCACTGCGTTTGCCGCTGTGAAGGCGACCTGCGGCTTAATCTCCCTTTTCACCGACGAAGATTTGACGTCGACGACGTGCAACACCTCAGACTTGTCATCGGCGATGATCACATAGTCTGCGTTCTCCGGGTACCAGTCGATGGCGGTTATCCGCGCGTCTTTGTGGAGGAAGTTGAGCCGGTAGTTCCTGACGCTGGTGGAGGAAGCGACTGTCGACTTGCTGAAGAGACGATCGATATTTACGGAGAAGACTTCCCTCCCTACTGCGAGGAAATTATTCTGCTCCTTGTCGCTCTTAGTCGCAGAGAAGGATCCCAGGATGACCGGTGCCACCACGTCCAGTGGTTGAAAAGCCAGGACCCAGCGAACATCGTCTGTTTCGTCCTTTTTGGCCCTTCCAAGGCAGACTCCGCCATTACTTCTTTGGTCGACAGCCAGCAAAAATTCCCCATTGTCGAGAGTCGCTATTCCGATGCAGTTCTGCTTGCGAACCAAGGTGCCAACGGAAGCATCTTGGGGCCTTTCTGCAAATTCTAAGCCGAGGCCTGAAATGTCGTCGTCAAATTCCAGCTGCAGAGGTTGGGCTTGCAGAGTCGTGAGAGCCCCGATCAGTTCGTCGCCGAGGGCCACTGTTGCAAAGTCATCGCTGTCACTATCGGCGAGGGCCATGGCTAGGAGGCAGATCATTCTCGGGGTCCCTTTGTTATCGTCCGTTTCGTTCATCAGAGAGAAGATCCCAAGTTTGCGTTTTTCCTCGGTTTCGTCGACTTGTTCCATCAGCTTTTGGGCCCGATGGTTGACGTTCTTGACCGCCATGACCGACGACTCATTGATCTTTCTTGAGAGGTCATTCTTTTCCAGTTCGTTCGTCCTCTGCTCCCTGCGGAGGTTTGCGATCAGCATGCGGAGCTTCTTCTGAAGTTGAGGGACTTCCTGCAACGAGGTCATCAGCGCACCGTCCAGAGCGTCTGGACGCGATTCCTTCGAGCCAGCACTTGACGACACTGCAGGCCTCTGATCGGTCGGGCATTCTGGACATTTGACGTCCCCGGATGAAGCACGGACACATTCCGCACAGAGTTTATGCTCGCACTGCAGAATGTTGGTGAGGTTCTTTTCGTCGGCGCAGAAACAACACCGGTCCATGGCTGTGAAGACAGAGTATGACAGATGATGGTGTCTGCATACATGTGCTGTCACGGTATAGTTGTATCATCAATGAGGGTGGATGGGGTCTCCACAGTACTAGAGAGGGGAGGGTGGGTAATGTAGATTCCTATAGAAAAGTGATTTTTGTAGCAATCGATTTCAATTTTGGATTGTCGCATATATATATTTTTTAGCTTCATTGACTAATGCCAACTGGAGCGTTTGTCATGGCAATGTGTGTGTGTTTATTTATCTATCTGTCCGTCTCGTCGTAGAAAAAGTACTTCTCTCAGACTGTCGGTCCCGATTTTGCCGAAACTTGGTCAACACTTGACGTCATGATTGAATAAAATTGATACACAAATTTTGTCGGCAATTACGGTCATCAGAGATCAACACACGCCGAAAAGCTTCCTCTCAGCGACTTCACGCTGACCAAAATCGTTCAACATTTGGTCTAGCATTGATTAACGAGGGTGTACGGGAATAAGAGGCCAAATGTCATTGATGGTCTTCAGAGGCAAACTTCTGGAGATTGCTTGAATCACAATCAAATTTGATTGACATTGGTTAGAATCATCAGGTACAGAACTTCCTGATTTTTAGGTCAACGGTCATTAAGTGTCATCAGAGGTCAGGTCGTGTACAACCACAATCAAAGTTGGTTAAATTTTGTCAGGAATGATCACCATGTCCAAGAGTTATATATGACTTTGAGGTCATCCGCAGGGGTAGAATTCTGAAATTTCCTGGCGAGACATAAGCGAACTTGGTCTGGGTTGCAAAATGTACATTTCAGTAGAGCAAGATGCTATTTTTATAGCCTCATACTAGCATAGTAAAGGAGAAAGGTAGGACTGTGAATGAATTGCTTAGGTCTGCATATGAAAAGAAACTGCCTCATAACATAGACAAGCTTGCTGTCAACCAGAATAGTTTGTATGCCTTCGATTTCATCAGAATTTATTTCTACAACATAATACGGTTCATTTGCTGTTGCACTTTTACTGATTTGCTGAAAAAGAACTTTTACTGAACTTTTCAAGAATACCTCAGCAATCTCCTATAGTTACATTATGACTTCCTTATCCTTTACAAAGAAGTTATTTCAGCATTTGGTCATAATTTCATTCTACTTATGTACAAAACTCATCAAAATGTATACCATACACCTCAGTCTTTGGGACTGAAACAATGGCAATGCACTACAACAAATGTATACCATACACCTCAGTCTTTGGGACTGAAACATTGCACTACAACATATATGTATACAATAAACCTCATTCAATGGGACTGAAACAATTACTACAACAAATGTATACATGATATGCCTCAGTCCGGAGTGTAGTGCCACATAATGCTGCGTAGCTCATCCCCGGCCATGTTGCAACTATCCCCAGTTCATAACACAAAACTAATGGGGCCATTAAAACCATCCCTGCAGTAATAAGTTTACCTTGATAAATGTGAAACGATTCTGCTTGAGGTCGCTGTGGTGACCAACCAACTTGAGGTAAGGTGAGGTAAAGTTCTAGCTGTACTCGGTTCCCTTGGTACGTGAAGCTCCGCCCCAGAAGGTAATGGATTGACCGAAAAGCTTGTGTAATTTTCACATCATGATGGCTCTGTTAGAGACAATCCCCACCATTAAAACCAGCACAGGATGGCTCCTTAACACCACAGATACTGATCGTATTAGTAATAAATAGTTAATGGTGGGGCATGTCTTCCAACAGAGCCATGCGCTACACTTTACGTGGCACTACACCCACCCTATGATTTGTAGCCTTAGCAGTCCAATCGAAATACTGGACTGGGGGCTGAGAAGTTGGTCAGATTGGTTTTTGAAGCCGTGGCATATATGCTGTCGTTTGTTTGGTTTAGATCTCGGGTTCTTTCTTGGGAGGGTTTTCTTAAAAACCAGTAGTCATAAATAGTAGACTATACAACTAGAGTTATTAATTTAAAAATATTTACTCACCGTCGTGCGGTCGAAGCAATGAACCTCCCGTTTAAAACCAGAACGTAGGCTTTAGTGGAGCTCCCATCGGACAGGCAATTAGGCTACGAAATCAGTTGTAGTAAGTTGTAGTAGTAGTAGGTGACATGCAGTTTCATTAATGTCAACACGCACGCACACACACGGCTCTGCTCCCTTTGTATAAACTACAGTATATATATCATATGTATGATATATCATATGTATGATATGAATAATACCAAACCACCCACTTAGGCTAAACAGAAGAGACTTCCCGTTAAGTACTACGTACGGTGCGTCACTTCGTTATTACTAGCCTACTAGTTGTTATAGGCTAGTAGTAGTAGTATTAGTACAAGTTCTGGTAAATTTATAGGCCTACCCATTTATTGTTGGCATTGCAGTGTGTCTTTGCCGTGTAACTCGGTCACGCGACCCTGACGGTTCAGTTTAGTTAAATAGAGCCATCAATTAAACCAAACAAGGCACATTCACTTGTAGTGACGAAATCTGGAATTCCCCGATTTTGTTTTTTAATTGCGCTACAACGTAGCACAACCCCCCACCCCACCCATACTGTTTTAACTAAATATGAGGTCAAAACTCGCAAGAAGCCACATTTCTTTTCCAGGGAACGCGTAATCATGACGTAATTAGTTTTTAAACGCAATTATAACGAGCTAAAATGACTCTTGGAAGTCGGTGGAGATGATGATGATTGTACCCGCATTCGTTTGCATGAAGTTACTCGGGCTACTTCAGCCAGGAAGGCAGGCGTACATGAAATTTCAGTTATTCTGCATTCATATGGAATTTATAGTTATAGTTTATTGATAAAAAGCAGGGGGTGGGGGATAGTAGTGACTGGTAAAAAGCAGGGGGTGAGGGATAGTAGTGACTAGTAAAAAGCAGGGGATGGGGGACTAGTAGTGACTGGTAAAAAGCAGGGGATGGGGAGCTAGTAGTGACTGGTAAAAAGCAGGGGTGGGGGGATAGTAGTGACTGGTAAAGAGAAGGCCGGGGGTAGCATAGGCTGGTGTTAGGGCCCAATGGTGTTAGTCGGGAATCGGGATAAAGGATGTGAACAATAGGGGGAGGGGTCTGCAGAGAGGATTCTTTTCGAGACCAGAGGGCCGATGGATGTAGCTCTGGGCAAGTGTCGAGGCGAACGGCCGTACGCGTAGTTGTGATTTCAGCTATGTCGTGTAGGCCTATATAGGCTATATACAATTAGGCAGTTGATCATGTGTGTCGGGGGAGGCTTTTAGGGCGGAATTTTCTAGAAGATAAGCTTGGCGCAGGGATTGGAAAGGGCGAGGGTGGCTGGGCAGCAGTACCGCCAGGCTGATCCAGGATGGGGCCGACTGAACAGCGTTGTACTATTGAGAATGTCGGCCTCTGGAAGAAACCCGTTTTGAGGAGGGTGATCCTGAAAGCCCTCCTCTGTCGGACCGATATTGAAGTTGGGGATCCCAGTCGAGGGGGTGGGGTGGGGGTCTGATAGTGAGGCAGAGGAAGGATGCTCTCTTTTTTTGGATGGGTGGATGGCTTTACCTTGGAGGTAGATGGGGTTAGGGGTGAAAAAATGGAAGTCTCAAGAGTTTGACCATAGAGATTGCGTGTTCGCCAGCGGTTGCGATCATGTCGGTAAACGGGAGTCGAATAAGAGTTGACGTCTGTGGTGCATTGGCCATGTATTCCTTGGTGCTGCTGGTCCAGATGGCTACCTCGTCGGCGAATTGAGTGATCTTTCAACTACAATCAGGTTTCCCGGGCAAAACGTGTCTCTGAACGTCACACTTATTAATGACACACATGAATAATCCCTATATTAGTAAACCATGGTCACACGCCTATACAGACCTGCAGTCTGCAAAACTAGTTGAAACCTCACTATAATATACCAGCATACTCCTCGGGCAAGCACACTACACCTGTGACAAATTGGGTAAAAACATCATGGGGGGGGGGTATATATCCGTGAATTAAACCACATGTCACTCGATGTAGGGACACTAGTATATTCAATACATTAATGGAATTTAACCAAGTAATGAAATCTCGTTGAAACATTTGCTCATATCTACCACAACCCTCGATAAAATAAAATGTTGTTGGTGTAATTTCATTCCTTCAAACTTCTCAACATACCATATGTGTTGTAATTGCAAACAATTTTGCTTAATTAAGAAAGAAAATACGTTTATAATACATAGTTTATAAATGCATGAGAAGGATCGACGTTATCGCTTTGGTGCCCAGATTATAAATTTGGTGAGTTTTCTTTAAAACAAATAAGAAACGACAAAGACAAAAAGGGATCCTTGAAAGGCTTATCCAGTAGTCACCAGGGCTGCATTTTGACACGGTGAGTCCCGAAGCGATAGTCAGGACCGGATTTATACATGGTGAGGCCATACGTTATGAACAGGGCCAGTTGTAGACGTTGATGCCTTCAAGCTATAGACATGGTGAGGGCTTACTAGTTATGAACAGGGCCAGATGTAGACATTGAGGCACTAAGCTATTGGCATGGCCCATGTCTAACATGGTGAAGCCCTGGGCTATGGGAAGCTTCTCTTGGCAATTTATTGAATACGGCATATGTGTAACAATGAACTTGGCAAGGCCGGAAGCTGCAAAGGATGTTGTGAGGTCAGACGTTCCACGGTAGCTAGTTTAGCTTAGTGTGGCCTTAGTGGGTAGTCACTACATGAAAAAAATAAAGCAGTAAACATTCAATTAATGATTTACTATCTAAAAAGTACAATACAGAAAGTTACAATTGGAGTTTTTAGTTTTGTCTACACGGTAAATATACTTTGAGCCAGTGCGCAGGCGCAACTGAATCTTTGACTGCGGTTGGGCAAAGGTGACTGGCCTAAAGACAACGTGTCGTCTGGACCCGCCTGGAATACAGGCGTTTCTCTTTCTGGGAAATGAACAGCCATGATTCGTTCGTTACCCGAGATTCCATATTCATTAAAAAAAAAACGTAAGAATCGGAGAGAATGGATGATGCTGATTAAACTGTCCGAAAGATGAAATAAACATATAACTCACTCGATTTGTACATGTCAGCTTTAAACTAATGGAACAGTCGTGCTTTGGAAAGGTCGTGTGTTTGTTTGCACGATTCCACGTATGGGTACAAAGTTTATTGATAACTTTTAGCTGGTAAATAAAAAAAAGAGGTGGCC
>JAODAG010327043.1:0-11111 GCA_027574785.1 Orphnurgus asper | reverse complement strand
ATACGAATAGTATATATTTAACAGTATTTAACTATAGGTTTTGCCAGAGTATATGTTGTACTGTTTTCATAGCATTTGACACTGATACTAGGTTTGCCAGCATCAAATTACATCAAGTGAAACACTCACCAGAATGCTTATAGGAATGGAAATCATGAGGTGAATTAATCTGAGTAGCTCTGGTTTTGTTTCAGTAATTTGGCTGCATATTGTCTTTAAGCGTGAGTGACGTGCTTGCAACTAGTAACATCCTTCAAAAATTCCAAAAGATTTGTCATACAGGTCCTTTTCCGACTGAAACCGTGCTGAGAACGTTGAACATGAAAATACTGCATCACACAGCATCCCTGATAATTGCATTACATTGCAGAAAACACGTGTAATGCTAACTGGCCTATAGTTACAAGGGAGGCAACCGTTACATTTCCTTAAAATAGTTGTAACGTTAGCACAACAAAACCCTCTTGAACAGACAGCAAATGACTTCAAATTAAATAATAAATAACATCAGGACCAGGCGCCTTGCCATAATTAAAGTCAAGGAGCTTCCTTGAACTATATCCTTGGAATAAACATCACTCAGACTAGACTCACAGTGACCAATACTTAACATACAATATCCTCTAGATTTCCACAAGTAAACACCGAAGAAAAAATAATTATTCAAAATATCAAAAATAACCACGACTATCACAAAACGTATGATCCTGAACGGGGCTAACGCTGTCTTTCACTATCTGTTTTGTCATAAGATACGAAATATGCTCTTGTGTTTCAAAACTTACTTTCAAAAAGAAGCTCTCCACTAGATCAACCGATGAAATTACTTTTCCCGTCCGTTGTAATTCACAAATCAACCGTTAGACTTAGATGACCGATATGAATCTCCACAACCTACGCTTCTTCTTAACAGCGAGAAAAACCTCTCTATACATCCAGGATGGCTTCCTGGCATTGCTTTGACGCGTTCTCCATAGCCAAATTAATTTTACCTATAAAGCATTCCCGGCCCATGAGTCCACATTAAATAGGCTATAGTTATGGTTTAGGCTCTAACTATAAGCATAGATTAGGTCCGTAATACAGAATAGAAAAGAAACTAAGCTGTGTCCCAATGGGTCGGAACATTCCATTTGTCCAATAAACAACAAATAAGCATATCTGTTCATTAAATAATTCGTCTCTTCTGAAATTCTGTAATAGGCATTTGAAAGTTGAGGTTAAGCTATTTTGTGGTTTCCACACATTTGACTGAGTATTGTCAGATTATGAAACGTAAAAGAAACTACGTTTTTAAGCACTTACTCCAGAATTATTTTTTATATATATATACGTTGAACCACAGGATGTTGTTTTATAATATCTTCAGAGATTTAATGATAGTAAGGTTTTATGTTTCACTCTCAAAATGCTACCTTTGACTGTGATTCGTTTAATTAACTGTTTGAGCGAATTTCTGTTCATAAAAGTTGACGTCTATATGGTACAACTGTTTCACATCCTGTCAGTTACCGTATTATGGGACCATGAGTATGTATAACCATTAATCTTTGTGAGATTCTATGATAACCGCCGTTAAACATCACTGCAATACTTTCAACTAGTGCGAGCCGTAATTAAAACCACAGATACTACCCACGAACGAGAGTTTCAAGGTACGGGGTTTTCTAATGTAATTTGTGATATTGGCATTCTCTGTCTATGACTAGTCATGGATGAATTATATCTAATAGCCAAGGTACATGATACAAGAGCGAAAAGCAACAAGATTTCGAGCTATCAATGTTGTCATTTTCTTCTCGGTCCTATAAGATCTGTACAGTAACTGTATACAAAAAATCGATCGATCTAACACAATGGATTTGTTATGACGTCACGTTCGTTAGACCCGCCTTCCGGCATTTAACGTTATGAATGTATTGATTTATGAAGCAGCTAGGCAGGGCGCAACTTAATGTTCCATTCAAAGGAATTATGTTCGGACACTATTGGGCTGTTTTAGACAACTGACCTGCTAATTGCATGGCCGCCTGCCGGATATACTCCATCTGGGAGGACTGCTGAGCATATTTGAAAATCACTACTGTTACACGTAAATGTTAAATTACTTACAATACTGTATGATAATTTGGAATTATTTCAAACTTGATGTAAAAGGTATCATCGACACGAATTATCGAATATTAAGCGACGCCGAGATCCACTGACTTCTGTGATCGGGTCTCCATTTTACCAATAGAGTCCAGATCATCTGGTCATCTATCATTCATTTTTGGAGAAAAGGCGGATGTCGAGTTGTGCTGGTTGCTGATCATTTTATTCGCCAAACTAGAGAGCTTTTTTATGATAGCACAGAAATGAAGATAAAATACAATCGAACGACCCAGACGAAGTGAAACTTTACAATGTGAATAATCTGTATAACGTTACAAAGTTGCTCTCTAAGACAGCATGATTCCACTATTACTGTATTATTTTACAAAATTCCTCTTAAGACAGCGGGATTATATTTCGCCAATAACGAAACTGTTGGTAACATATACTCGGTCCAGGTGCTTTAAACAAACCGACGGGATAATTTGCTTTTAGTAACAGATTGTGTCACATTATACTCTCCAGCATGTGTGCAAGTGTGCGTTAACGGGAAACAGCTGTATATGCCCGCATCCTAGGGAGTAATAACATTATCAAAGGTTCCAAAGAAGTTCCGGATTAAATAAAATGAGGATGACACATCTCGTGTTCAACTATTGGCTACATAAGGCACTGGTAACTGTATTTAAAGGATCTTATACTCAAAGTCACTGCGTATATTGCGCTTTGTTGACGTATCAACCATATGCGCTGTTGATACGCAGCGTCTTGCTAACAAAATAAAGAATAAGTATATATTCATTGATCTTTCTTCACCCACTTTCACTGAGGTAAGCAATCCAATAATTTCAGTCTCCCCCGAAAGCAAATGTACATATCTAGGTCATTCCATCAATTAGGGAACCAATACGGAAAGTTGAGTCAAATAACTCCATTTTCTCCCCGGTCGAGTAGCTACATTTGTATCTATTATTATGTATAGTGTTATTAAGCAATTATGTAAATTTCGCCTCGAGAATTATCCTCGAGACGTTTCAGTTTTTCATTGTATTTTATCCATTTCATTCACGAACTCGTTACAAAATTTGCCAATAAAATGTTTGCAGTTTTAACCGGCGCATGTGATACAATGATTGCCTGTACTCACAGTACTGAGAAGATAATTTTCACGACAACAATTCATCAACACATGCTGCTAAAAAAAAAACCAGGAGAAGTTAAGATGTGGTTGTTCCATGTTTTGCTCCATGTAAAAACAATGGCTTCCTGCGGCAATAATTTGGTCGTGTTGCAACTACCAACGTTGATTTTGTAATACGCGTTATATTATGTTGAATACTATAGTTGTCGTTATCTCTCGTTGGCCTCGTACATATACCCACAATGCCCTGTGGATCTCAAACCTGCGAAATGACTTATTACTGATATCCGATATGTCGTTTTTCTATATAAATTTTTACTAGATTAAGTAGTACGATTAGTATCTCTTTTAAAGAAAAAGTCACCAAACAGTACTCCTGGTCTCCATTACCAAGCAACGGTTGCATATCCAGCGGCACATCGCGCCAAACTGATATGGAGATCATTGGGCGAGTGTATACATGTTTTTACTATCCTCAGTTAAACGCTGAATCACCAAGTTCATTCCCTACAATTAAACATTAGACACATTATCATATTATACTACTTAAGTAAAGCCACCCGGCAAGAAAGAACTACGAAAAACAAACGACCGGCAGCAGCAATATGCCTCGACACCATCGCGCCATACATATCAGCTACCCAGTCCCAACTGTTTCCATCGGACTGTAAACGGAGACATGATGTGGCAAGTGTAGTGCCACGTAATGTGCAGCTCATGACTCTGTCGGAGAGGACAGCCCCATCAATTAAACCGGCGCCGCATGCCGTCGTTCCCACCACAGATAACGTACGTGATCTTAGCCAAACGGCAACATACACTCACTAATGAGAAACATGGAGCAGTCAATGTCACCGGCAAATAAAGTCGCCGTCTGTAACCGTTATCGTGTCTGATGGTTTTTTTTTACACCGTTTGGAAATAATCATTCCGGTTCAGAATGTAACGAGGACACCACATTTTAGGTTTGTTTTGGGAGAGTTTTCTCCTGAAATTATCATCACAAACAAGCTCTGCCAGGACATGTTTGTTCAGTCTCTTTGACATTAAACTACCTGCTCTTATGCAATAATACGAAGTAATCAAGGTACCGAAAGAGGTACCTAATCTATTTATAAGCTTTATATAGGTCACTCTGCCAGAACCTTTACCGTGAAAAAAAAACACTTAATGTAAAATCAATTTGTGGAATAGAAAGTGCTCAAGGAATCGTTAGCCAACGGACTATTTGCTAATAGTACACATATTCAGTAGGGATTTCATCTTCGGGGTCCGAAGCGTGGATTTATCCATTCCTTGATTTAGCATGAATTTCTTCATTGCTTGCATTAGCATGGATATCTCCGATCCTTAAAGTAACATGGATATCTCCATTACTTGAGTTATCATGGATCTAAATTAGTTTGAAGTTACGTTTCTTCCAAAGAACTTGGGTTTGTCCTCGACCTTTTGTGCGACAACTGCATCGACAAGTAGCTAATTTGGATACTTTTTTTTTTGTAATTTCGAGTGAATACGATCATAGGGAAAGGAGTAGGTTGCTGAAGGAAATGGGCTATATGAAAGTAGGCTAATTGATCCGTGTGTCCAAGAGTTAAATTGATTAAACTAATAATGAATTTGTCTCTAACTAACTAAGGGGTGTAATGTTTCACCCAAGTTGTTTTCAAACAGGGTAAGGGGTGGAAGGGGTATGGAATAAATTCCCCCCTAGTCTCTAAAAGTCTCCGTTCTGTCTGGTTACCGCATCCAATCCAATCACTGAAACGATAGGGCGTTATGATAAATCGACATAGTTTGCATAGTTTATTTACCGTACCAGTTTATCAGCATAGGTCGATCTGGAAACAATAGAATGACATAGATCATCATAATCTATAATGGTATCATTGAATTTTATCGTCGTATTAGGTTCAATGTTCCGTTCCCAATTTTGCCAAATGTGTTTTTGTTTTTTTAAATAAATGATGTATACATGTCAAGAGTCGGTATCTCATTAAATCTACCCGAGCCAACGAAAGACGGCGAAGTCAATTAAATGAAACTACTCCGAGAAGATAGAGTTGATAGCTCTCTACTTGTTTTTAACTAAAATTGCCTTTAATTCTCGGCCAATTTGGCAAAGAAATATATTTTTAATTGTATGATTAAAGTCATTTCTTAGGTAGGATAAAATATGACTGTCGATACTATTCATTTTTTTTCTTTCAGGCCACACTACATAATCTTCCTCGAGGCCAATCTATACATGAAATAAAACTAAAACACATTACAAAAAACTAGGTGGTATAAAGACAAAGTAAACATGACATAACATTATTGTAAAACAAGGAACGTATTAGAAAACAGGGTAATTATATATCAAGGATTGGAATTGGATCGCATCTCGGCCTTTTGGCTACGATAATGTGTAGTGTCTGTGTCCGATCCATGAGCTACATATTACGTGGCACTACACTCTTCCAATGACTTCAAGGTCTTAAATTAACAGGCCGATCGAAATAGGATTGGGGGAATACATGCTGCCGTCGTATATAATTGTGTACGGTCGCTCTCAATCAAAAATAATAAGGAAAATGTGCAGGGGAATAGGACACCATGAAGTGATTGGAGAAAAAATGAAAGCGAAGCAAATATATGTTATATTCGAAAAAGACATTGATGTGAACCCTTTTTTGTTTGTTCGTCGCGTACACGATGAGAAGCTTCAGCACTTCCAATTTCTGACGTAAAAATACGGTTTAACTACTGTATAATCGAAGAAGTTTGACGCGCCTTGGATAATAATTCATACATAATATTACCATATGTCCCTTTGGTACATCGTTACGTGAAATGATACGATTCTCCACCCCGTCACATGTCCGTTTGGTTCATTTTGGGTGACAAAATATACTAACCGGTTCATTTCCAATGCTCTCTGCAGATCACAACATGGCGTCTCTGTGGGACTACGACCAACGGGAGTCTTCGTCACCACGTGGTTTGTACCACTCGGGCACTGCCGACCCATATGACATCATCGACAATAGCTCGATCACAAGCAAACCTCCCGCCACGGAGGAGTCGACGACCAACGGCGCATTAAACGCACGCCTTGCAACTCTTTGGGTACTGTTTGTGTCCGGCGTGATAGGAAACATCTGCGCTCTGATGTGGCTATGGCACAGGCGGAACAGAAAGTCACGAGTCCTGAATATCATATTCGGATTGGTCACTGCGGACTTCAGCGTCTGCATCTTCGTAATCTTATTTTCGGCAGTGTACGAAATGATGGAGTACCATTGGCTGTGGGGAAATATTTCCTGCAAACTTGTGATGTTCATGCAGACCACAGCTATAATGGCATCTAGCTACATGCTCGTATTGCTGGCGTTAGACAGACACATGGCGGTCCGTAACCCAATGAAAGGTAACTATCCCACCGCCCGGCTGGTCGTTCTCGTATGGATCATCGCAGCCGTTTTGTCCTTACCACAACTTCGCGTATGGCAGCTACAACGACTGGACTTTGACGTCTGTAAGACAATTTTTACTTCCAAAGACGATCCACGGAGGCTGATCTACTTGATCTACGCCACCGTGACGTCGTTCTGTGTACCTTTCCTCGTGACGTCTGTCGCGTACATGAGGATATGCAAGAAAATCTGGGATAAGGCGAGAGAGACTAGCGTGGATCAGAGGAACTGCTTCAAACTGGGAGATGAAAAGGGGAAGGTTCGTCTACAACGATCGGGAGCGAGGACTCTTCAGCAAGCAAAAGGGAAGACACTACGGATGAGCATAACGATCATCGCTATGTTCCTGCTGTGCGGCTTTCCATACTTTTTGATCGGTATCATAGACAGTTTCACTAGTGTGAATCGAACTTGCAACGCTATCTTTGGCATTTTTGCAGTTTCTAATTCATCGATCAATCCTTACATATTTCTCTGGTTTAGCCAATCGAAAGATGTAACCGACAGGTACATTCTATGTAAGAGTAAATGTTGCCAATGTTTCACGCGGAAAGTCGACGACCCCGTCGACTCCTTGAAAGTCTGCCATCGAGAAACAAGAGTGCGTGTCTCCTCCGGGTGGAGCTCTGGTAGTCACACACCGTCGAGCAAGACCAATGTATCGATTATGTCAAGTAACCCTGCTTAAGCTATTCGCCTCTTTTAAAATAATGTCTACTCGGTGTTTCTTTGCACACTAGTTAAAGCGTTGGTTATCTCAATAAGTAACGGAATAATACTTCAGCTTATTTCAAATTCAAGTTTCATTAATAATTATTTAATACTCTTTGTCATCCTCACTAGACTATGGAGACTATTAGAAATATGAACCAACGTATGGATACCCAGAGACCTATACGTGTTGTTATCGAGGTTGAACAGTCCGCTAAAGTAAAACAATAACAATGCCACATAATGTATTTCTTAGCAGGTTAGTAAATACTATCAGTTGATTTTATCCGTTTCTGTTCGCTTGTAACTGAATAATAGTGACATATCGGAAAAAAGAAGAAAGAATCACTACGGACTTAATAAACATATAAAGCAAAAACTATCTTGAAAACTTGAAAGCAACTTGTAATATAATTCGAAATCTACCTCCGAAAGACCAAGTTGTTGTTGTCTACTATATGAGTTTAGGTCATTAGGTTAGGTTACTATAATTTTAATGAGAACAGATTTTAAACAGATGATACATTCCAATTTTCAGGACTGTACCAATATATATATATATATATATATATCTTTATATATATATATTTATAAATATATAATTGTGATCTATGTACTTTGTTGAAAAAGGCTCAGTTGTGTTGTTAAATATTGCACGAGGTATGATGGTACATAAAAGGAAGTGTATACACATCATAACGAAATGATTACGGGGATTACTTGCCATGGTTTTTGAACAAGAAAATGGTTACCTACTCAAGTGTAAATGTGATATCTATTGTTACCTCGCACAACTATTATCAACTTTTACGCATGTCTAAAATATTCTGCACCTTTATCGGTCTCTTAAGTCACACCTGGTTGTTTCATTGTTGTTTTCATTCATACCGATGGCTCCAATTGTAACTAGTAACCTTAACGAATGTAATAAACAAAATAGAAATATATATATATGGAGGACTTGATGATATATTTTGAAAATGACTACCGAGGAATTCATTAGTTCACATACAATCGCAATCAGGCAGATCTTAAAGGGAGACGCAAACCCCTGGAGTTTTCAAAACGGCAGGCACCTGATACAGACGAAATCTAGTTAAAGTTAATATTTAATCTAACTGACATCGTAGAACAACTAGTTTGTAATTTGAATGTAACTTTTTAAGTTTTACATTTTCCATTGTGGATATATTGATGTTTCCATAATAAATTGCCTTCTTGAAAGATCTAATGGTGCTTGTCCTTCATGTACCATTTTCTTACTAAACTACTAAACTGAACAAGCGGATACATTTCGCCAGCAATCAGATAATATTTGGTGTGTGACGTATACCAATTCCTGAGAGGAAACGTTCATTATAAAAACAACATATCTCGTAGATCGTTCGATGTCACATCCTAAAGACAGTCTCGAGCTCTAAGGTAAGATCTTTAATGGAGTAGTTAGATTTGGAACACCATTAAATTGGAGATTCAGTATGCTATTAGTTCAATGAGATCAGTTACTTTTGACGGAAACGTATGATCAATGGATCATCGAGCAAGTTGTAATTATTAGTCCCAAGCAAGTCTTCGAAGGCAGCACTAACTGCAGTACTTTACCTTTTTAAGCAAGGAGTTGTTATTTAGTCATTATGTCATTATCTTCAATAAGCTTCTCTTCTTATCCTTGCATCTTACTGAGTGCGATATTGATTGATAACAAACGCGTTTCGGTCTTTTGCTGTGTTAATACTGGAATGTCTGTGGTGTGTAACATATGAAACGACATGCAGTGTGGCTGTCATCCAACAGAGGCATGGGTTACGCATTCCGTGGCACTACACTCGCCCAATGATCTCCATGTCTACAGTCCGATCGAAATACGATGGGGGGGGGGAGGGGATGATACGAAGTGGTTCCGTCTGTCCGTCAGGGACATACTGCCGTCGTTTGGTCTTCGTGCCCAGGTGTCTTCGGCGACTTTTCTTAATGCGATATTGATAACTATCATCAAGCGATATTGATAAATATCATCAAGCGATATTGATAACTATCATCAAGCGATATTGATAACTATCATCAAGCGTTACTGATAACTGTCATTGATCCAAAATGTTTCCCTTCAAATCGGTCGACTTCGAAACAACAATAAAAAATCCTCGGTTATGCAGCAACTTTCCTGGTAGACTTTTTCAAGACTATATATATATATAAATACATCCAGAATATGGCTGCTTGAATTGTCACCAGATCGAACAGATTTTACAAACAATTACGCCGATCCTTAAAATGAATTACACTGGCCTCCTGTCAAAGTGCGTGTAGGTTTTGTTTGACTAACGGACTCTCACCTACACTCACACTACCTCTTCCAACGTCATGGTCTCTGTCGAGCTCGTGGAACTCTTGGCATAAATTCTTTATAATTTTTCTTTCTGTTATTTCAACGTCGTTTTTTTTTGACTGCCCATTGTTTTGCTTGTTTAAATACAACAACTTCTTGGCTGGATCCATGCGCTACATTCATTTATGATTATTATTGATTTTGTTACGTTATCGGCCGTAGAAAACGCGTACAAAATAAAGAACACTGGTACAAAGACTTGTCGATTATGGCTAGAAACTTCTTCTAATTTTACTTCTCTGTCAATTAAATATTATACATCAATTTTCATAGAATAATTAACTTGGGTCGTTATTTTTTGCTATGTCTCTTAAAACTAATCGACCTAGTGATGCTAGGCGCGCGGACATCTGTACTCCGGCAGCGAGTCGATCCAAATTATTCTGGAGTTGATTTCCTGTTCGGTTCCACCAAACTTTAGTAAACAAGCCTCTCGCACGACGGATTTTTTTTTCCACTGATGGCAATCAAAATAAAACTCGACCATGTGTCACTTCATAAACGTGCGAATAACAGTAACGTGTAGGTGTAGGCTAGGACGACGTATATTACGGTTGCAGTTCAATCTCCGTTGTGATACACAGTGACGATATAGGTAATAGGCTGACTTCGGTTATGCTGTATAATTCAGTAATCACGACGTAGGCTATGAGTGTAGACCTTCAGGCTAGGCTGACATACGAAAAGGTAGTGTCTCAGAGAACGGGTGAACAGGTGAATTTATGTTCCAAAATTGAAATTTATCAAGCGGATAATATGAATCGTTACAAAACATTAAACGTATCATACTAGTAGGACCTTTGGTATCGTCTTAACCAGCAATTATACATTTACAAGATTTTAGCTGCAATGTGTCAAACATCATCTGGAATTTGCGTTATGATACTAGGAGGGACCTTACTATTGGTCATTCTACTTAAATGCCACTGACCCGTGCATATATATCGCAAACTGTAAAGTGAAGTTGACAGATGCATTCACGAATTGTTGTTCTTGTCAATCGATGCCTTACTTCTTTAAGTCCGACCCTAATGCACTAAATCCATTCTATCGAAATCTGATCTTTATCAACTGTTGCGTCAGTAGGGCTATTTTTAAACGGTAGAATTGACATGGTTTCCGTGGATGTATGGATTTGTTATTCGATTAAAATTGTAACGGGTATAATGTGTAATGAGCATACGTGGTTGAAGGAAGCAATTTATTTCTGAAATAGAGTTGTTAGACGTTTAACTAAGCTTTTGAAACATTTCAAATTATTATTATTATTATTATTATTATGTTTTTTTTTTTTTTTTTTTTTTTTTTTTGGGGGGGGGGG
>JAODAG010327022.1:0-11113 GCA_027574785.1 Orphnurgus asper | reverse complement strand
AATTACCAGGGTTAATTAATTGATTAATTATATCTGCAAAGGCTGAAACTCGTGTGTAGACCCCTGGCAGATTTGGCAGCGCACAACCTACACCCCATGATGTAATCCCAATGAGATCCCAGGTTCCTTCTTCGTTTTCGCAAACAAGTGGTCCACCGCTGTCTCCCTTAAAAAGTTAAAGAGTAAAGCTGTCCGTTATCTGTATATATATATATATATAGCGCCAGATACTGCAACTGAAGTGTAAATAACCATAGCTCAAATCCAACACAGATGAGCTTAAATTCTGCTTTTATTCGTAATTCTAACAAAGGACGGGACTGAACTAGTAAATCGTATTTTTCCAGAATTATTTTGCTTTTCCGTCGAAGCAGGAAGATATAAACTTCAGATGGTTTCTCAATTATACGGTATGTTATTTCAGAAGTTGCCACGTAACCCTACTATTAAGTTGAGCATATACTGAGCTTTACGCTAAATGTCGGCGCTTCTAAATATAACTAGTATCTCATACGTGTTGTACAACTGATGGATATTAGGGAATACAAACTATCGTTACCTGACATGTATCGATACCGCCCAATAATACTCCAGCACAAATCATGACACTGTCAATAAATCTGTCGGCGTAGATATCAGTACACTGTGAAGCATTGAAGAGATTAACTTGTGCCTCTTGTAGGATAATGGATGGTAGTCCTATAAGATGAAAATGCCACTCGTGCTTTATTGAGGTGCACTTTTATTGAAAATGAGTATAATTTACAGAGCTATACATTATGTGGCACTATGCTCGTATATGGTTAAATATGGTATAATCTATATATACCGGTAAAACGCTGTTCAATCATTACTTACATCATATTTCAATACTACGATATTGCAAAATTCTACTACAGCACAATGTTACTTTGGGCGTCATTTCGTAAAAAGCATCATGCTTCTCGGCCTTTTGAATGAGAACATATTAAGTATCTATGGTGTGTAGTATATGTGGGGTGTGTGGCATTCGTGTTGTGTGGAATGTATTGTAGGTAAAGACGGAATACGTCGATTAATGACGATTCAACAGAGTTATACATTATGTGGAAATACACTCCGTTCAGAGCACGGGTTTTCTTAAAAACCAAATGTAATTTTGTAATATGACAACAGCTTGTACATTGGTAGGACGACGTAGTGAAACTGTAACGAAATGTGTTCCTGCCGCTATATACCTCAAACATCAATAACATAATCTGAGAAGTTGTTATGACGAACCAGTATGCTAAGTGAAACTAATGAAGTATCAACAGCGACTGTCGTTCAGCAACAATATTCGTCGTAGCACTTATCGCCTACGACAATCATCACTGCCAGTTGGATATGTCCATGTCGAAATAGGCTTATTCCAATACTCATTTGGGACAGTTTATGCCATACGCACACTTCTTGCAAGTATGCTATTATTTGTTCTCTTAGGTTTTGTTTCTTGAGAAAATAAATCCTTAGTTTAATAAAGACTGGAATTATCTTCCCATCTAAATCGAAACTTCCATTCCTGTAAATTAATGAATCATTGATGCCCCAACGTTACTGCATTAGGGATATACTGATATCGATATTTCTGCCTAGCCCTGTAAATTGGTTCTGCAATGGGCATGTATAGGCAATTATATATATGTACTTCATGTAAGTCAACCTCAAATATAGTATACATATATATATTACATCCACATATATATATATATATATATAGCTGGATATTCCTGATCAGAAACATCAGAAGCTAAACAGATGGGATAATTGTTACGTACCTCCAACAACGACGGAACCCCATCCTGTTACCCAGCAGTTACTATAATCTGTTGCTTCTGACTGTGATTCAGATATGCAAACAGGCCTGACGAAGCTAGAAAATGTTACGTTTTCCGAGAATCGAATGAAAGCGATGTCATTCGCATCCGTTTCTGCGTTGTATAGTGGATGTGGATGTATTACGTCAAAAGTACGCTCTGTGTGGAAACTAGACTCATCAGCCAAGCTGACATCACCGAGAACAATGGAAGAAAAACCACCCCTGCAACAGAATGACAATGTTTTTTATCCTTTTTGCGGATTAAGAATGTACAGTGTATCTACTAGTCATGCGGCCACGCTTAAATCACTCAAAATAATGTAAGAGAATGTTAAGTACTGCCGAAATTTAAATTTCTTAAATTTTTGATCACATGTAAGTTAACAAAACGTAATTTGAGATAAAAAATTAACAAAATATGTTGGGCACTAGAACAAAAACTAATTAGGTTAAATTATATAAACATACATTTGATATAATATCACAAGTTGTGCCAGAAAATGTAACAGTTATATTCAGCAGTAATTTCTATGCATTGCGTTATGGTGAGTTACAAAACTCATTATTACAGGTACGAACAGAATGTCCCGACTGAAGTGTCATATCAATTACATTGCCCAATGCACTTGGTAACAAATCATTACAATATTTAAACATGAGAAAAGTCGTAAACCTGCAGTGCTGTTTCAAATGGAATGATTCATTTTACGATAGAAGATACCAACATAACTTTAGGAAAGAGCTATATAATTAATTCACATCCAATTAACTTTTAGTTCATAGTTTTGTGTAAAAGGATTTACGAATATACAAACATTCGACGATGAAATTATCCCAACACCAATGATTTTTAATGGTTTGGGTATGAACTATTGTATCTTTTTTATCACAGTGTCAGGTTAGTTGTTGAAATCAACCCAATGTGTGATAATTGTATCAACAGCCATCTCAGTCAGTTTGTACGATATTTGTCATAAATAAATTATTATCATTAGCAAAGAAACAAATTGAAACTGTCGGCGCCGCATTTTGTATGTCATTTACATAAACCAGAAAGGAAACCCACCAAACCACGTCAGTTCCAATGGTGGAATAAAACTCGTGGTTATCAATGGCATTGTTTTTCTAGCAAATATTTATCTCATGCTAGCTTTTCAGATTATTGTGGAAATTCCAATTTTGCGTTTATGATAGCAATTAGGGGAACCTTTTACACATATTTGCGCTTCATTCTTAGCTAACAAAATTAAATACCATGTATCGTTTAGTCATATATATTAGGGAGTAACAGCTTTTACCACGAATGTAACCTAGATTATACAAGGGGAAAAGAATATGTTACTGACATAATAGTAGAGCATTATTACTCACACACAATGCGCCGCAGTGACGGCCCATCGTTCTGAAATGAGGACAGCTCCACAGGAATGAAAGGACCGCACTTTAAGAGAACCAATCCATGGCCATGATCCTGCTATTGCATCAACGCCTCCGATTATCCTATTGCGAGCCACATCGGACAATCCGCAGTCAGTTTGAGACTCTGTCAAATAAGTCCAGGTGAATATTTATCATTCCAGAAACGATTTTAAAAGCTTTTGATACAAAATAGGTGAGAGACGACCCTAGAATATATGAAAAATACATTTCTTTTTACATTATTAACATTATACACTTAGCATGTCCTTATATTGCTTCGTTGTAAATATTTTAGAACACTCTCCAGTCCAGTCCTTGAAGCAAATATCTACTCCACTCCCTACATGTAATTAATCAAATTAAATGTCTCATGCCGAAA
Source organism: Orphnurgus asper (assembly GCA_027574785.1). Classification (NCBI taxonomy): domain Eukaryota; kingdom Metazoa; phylum Echinodermata; class Holothuroidea; order Elasipodida; family Deimatidae; genus Orphnurgus; species Orphnurgus asper. The sequence continues at coordinate 7,478 of JAODAG010327022.1, read as the reverse complement.
AATATAAAACTGACTACGCCCCTGTCACTGTTACGTTCAACCTACTGGGCGGAGAAGCGGACAAAAGGAGATACGGACGCACATAGCACAGGAAAGAAAAGTAGGAGACACAAATAGACACACACAAAAATATCATGCAGACAAACAGATAGACGAGTAAACGAGACAAACAACGGACAGACTAGTAGAAGAGACGAACATACAAATGTAGGGCAAGAGTTACATTAAGGGAATATCAGGAGGCTGAAATAGTTGCTTAAAAGTTTAGTTTAAAAACCACTTGAACCGACAGTCATCAAAGTCTAGTTGTTTAAAACTAAGCAGGCTGACGCAATAGTGTATACAGGGAATGTCAAGAGGCTGAAGGCTTAAAACTATGTAGGCTGATATTAACACATGGATTGACTGTACTCCAGAATGACACTTACATGATCTACAAAACATACGATGACATCCAAAGATTGATACTCTATGCAGAGAAGAATTAACTGTTGATTCACACACTTTGTGAAATGGACTTTCTTTATCATTTTCAGGGGTTCTAGGGTTTGGGACTGACACACTCTGTAATGTGTTTGGATTATCTTCAAATTTGCACTTTTTGAAACACAATCCATTAAACTGTTAAGAAGAAAGTTAACCGAAAATTATACGCCCTGACGTTTGTTGGAAGATTATTTGGTTAAGGACGTGCTTTTTTTTTCTTCAGAAAACCCAAGCAAGAAAGAACTAAACCAAACAACGGCAGCATACTCCCACGGCATCCAATGTCAACTGACCAGCTTCCTTGCCCCAGTATGGACTGCTAATGCTAAGAAATGATTATGTTAATGTAGTTGGAGGACGTAGTCCACTAATAACCAGTGCGGGCCTTCCTTAACGTCACATATACTACATTATGAACTTAGCCAAAAGCCGGACAAGCGAGCAGGCTCGTGCATTTAAATAACAATACGCAGTTCATTTCAATATAGTATCCAGCCTGGTTATATTGCTCCAATAGATAGATAAATTGAACAACATTATCTATGATCTATGTTCTGTAAAACAACGTTATGCCTCCACTGGAAGTCTTTATCAAATCCTATTTCGATCGTACAGTTAACACCTGGATATGATCGGGCGAGTGTGGTGGCACATAATGTGTAACTGCCCATAGTGCTGCCAATTCACTATTTCAGTACAACTGTGTAGTTGGAACCGCAAGTAGTCAGGGTTAGGGTGGTTTCGTACAGGAAGGAGAATTCAAGGTGTTTATTTCGCTTTTCAAGTTTGGAGGATTTGAAATGTCGATGAACACGTGGGCTCCGGGCTATTAATTTGATTTAATACCTATAATGACGTTATCGAGGGGAGTATTCCCTTGAGCCGTTCAGCCTACTCGATGACGTTATCATTGGATTTAAACCTCTTAGTTATCATATAATCATATACGTATACCTTGTGAGTGTGCTTCTCTGCAGGTGGCCGTGCACAATACGAAAACAAGTATGATCGACCTCATGTCACATCTGCGAAGGGAAAAATTAATGAAAACTATTTAATATAACCTAATTGATAAACGAAAATTATAATCAATCTGACTGAACGCTCAGTCACCGTTATTTCAATGTAAATTGACATTTATCAGCTTAATACATATATAGCTTTATGACTTGTACGTGTAGACAGTTTGGACCTTTCATGACTAATTTGACGCTAAAACATAATAAAACAAATTCCATGCAGATAATAGTGTAACTGTAACAGTATCATTGAAATGTAACTTGGAACGAATTAATAAAAAACAAACTATGCAAAAGTGATGTGATACTGGTCACTGCTTCTCAGCCTTCCGGTCAAGGTCGCTTCTCACCATTTTGTCTGATATCATGTATCGGTTAAATTAAAGGTTGCGTTGTCGTCAAACAGAGGCATGAGCTACATATTACGTGGCACTACACTGCCCCAATAATATCAGTGTCAATATATATATATATATATATAGTCCGACCGAATTAGGACTGTTGCCGTTGCTTGGCTTTTGGAAGCGCTGGTTCTTTCTTAGTAAGCATTGCTTCACAACCATAAGATCATTTGTAGCATTTTTGTTAAATCATCTAAAAATGAACCTCAGCACAAAAACGACACAGCGGCTGCTTTTACTTCGGCACCATCGCGCCAACAAATCCACTTATAAGCCTTATCCTATTTCGATTGTAAACATGGTGGAACTTGGGCAAGAGATGATGCCACTTAACATGAAATTACATGTGTACATTATCAGTTCGTGGTTGGTACGGCCTACGTTGGTCTTCGGGGGGGGGGGGGGCTGTAGAAAGTCATTAGCTACACGTTACAAGTTATTACATACGGGTACCGTAGCCCACTGATCTACACGCCTTGAAGGTAGTATCAACTGGAGCGAGCCAGAGTGACGAAGCCCATGCTGCCGTCACCTATCCCCAGACTCTAATGTATGACTATACTAAAATATATCATTTGTTAATAATAATGTACACATTTGATCTATCTGCAGTTAAAAGAAAATACACAGCATAATTAATACTCCTTCATTCATACGTTCTCGAATCTGGATAACATGCGCATAGACATAACTACAACAACAGGCTAGAACTAGGTTATCCATCACGTGAATCACAGTGGTATGTGATATTGTCTACAACGGCATTCTCTAGGAATAACACCGTACTCTAGGAACAACACCGTACAACACCGTAACAACGTATAACGTTGGCCCAACACTAGCCTATATAACATCGCATGGGATTTTCAATACTCCTATGCATCGCAAACAGTCCGATTGCACTGCACGACCTGTCTAAATAGAGTCAACAAAGTTAAAGCAAGACCGTTACTGTCGTAAATCCTACCCCTCCAGTGAATATACATACCGCATGTGTCTCCGAATAATTGTAAGATTTACGCGAGTTAATAAAGCACGGTTTATCCAACAATGAAGTTAGAACTACAATGAGTCAGCACACTATGCAATATATCCTATATATAGACAAGAAATATCCAAACTCCAATTCCATGGATGGTTGATCAATAGTACAATTCGCTTAACAGTAAATACCATTTCCGCTTACCTCTAATTTATTTTTTATGTGACAAGTGGGTACTGGTTGTTAAAGTCTCCGACATGTGGTTAGCCCTCATAAATACCTCTAATACGAAGTTTTTAAAAAAAACATGTTTGAGTGACATACTAAAGTAACAATCATCAAACTTTGGCGCTCGTTTTACCAACTCTTGCTTTACCATCACAGTTGCTACCTAGGACCATATGGGTGTTTGGAGTCCCACGGTGTTCTCTTTGAGGCCCCTTATTGTTCACCATTTACAACCGATCAATCCATCCGTCGTCAAATTTCAGATTTCAAATCTCAAATTTCATCAATATGCTGATGATAATCACCTTTACTTGTAATTCAAGAATCAAATATTTCATCTGTCGTTTCTATGACACAAGATTGTGCCAGTGATATGAAACAATGGACAGAACACAGAACAAACTAAAAGTAAACTATTGTAAGACAGAAGTCATCTGATCCGCTAAAGCTTTGACCACTCCTCCCTCCCCGATATCTGACATTAATGTTTATTCTAGTGTTATTGTACTTATTTATTGCTCATTTATTGTATGTTAATTACATGTGCATAGGTGTGTTTCTGCTTGCTGTTGTAAGTATCCCTTGAGCTGTACGAATTAATCACAAGTCAAGTCCACTACCATATTGTATTATTGTGGGAAATAATACCGGTACTTCGACTGGTATGACGAACGTGTAAATCCGGTCGGTGTTTGGTGGTATAACAACTTAGGTCGCACCACCATACAATACAGAGGTCGAATGTGTTAATATAATTCTAGGCCTATACTATAGGATAATAATAAACATGGTTTGATTGACACTGGTATAGCATGGCGAACCCTGTTTGGAACAAAGTAGACAACTCCCACTGGCGGATCCAGAGCTCTGGCCTGACAAGGACCAATTCAAGATTTAGAAGTAACTGAACTCTGCCCGCATTGGAGCTAATTATATTTACATAAGATTTATATCATGAATTATTATCCTACCAATGTTGTCAATTCTATCTTAAATATTCTCATAATGTAGTTCAAATAGTCTCATTATTGTTATGGACCCAAACAGGCACACGGAGAAAACACAAAACGTTTATACATATACCCCTATTGACAACAACTGCATATTCCGACTTTAGAATATCATTAGCATTAGACATTAGAATATCATATATAGTAAATTACATACAACATTAATGACTTTCCGCATATGACCTCATGTTAACCTCAAATGAAACTTTCAATAACAGAGAAAAGTACACGATACGTCCATGTCAATTTTTATTCCAAAGGGGCTATGCGCAATGATTGAATAAGCCATTGACATACGGTCATTGATGTCAGAAGGGCCGGGGCCCGATATGTAACAAATGTCCCCTTTTGTTAGCTCATATCGGGTGTTTAAATCCCCATGGCCTTCTCCGTGTCACATTGAGTGAAGAACTCACGACATATCGACTCCTAGACAAGAACAAATATTTAAAAAACAACTAAATATGCAATATGTGTCATCAATGAGATGTTAACTCTAGGAAGTGCACATATGTGGGTTTTAAGAAAACGCACCAACCACCAACCAGTGCCGGCCGTCCTTAACACCACTGTTATGGGGGTTGCTTTACCGTTGCATATTCAGTATTACTTAGTACACGCCGTGAAGTCATCATCTGCACCGTCGCTGGGAACCCACGCTATCACCGTAGCTCATCCAGTCAGAGGTTTACACATCACCGTTGGGTTAAGTCGTATTCCTCTCACCCCGTCATAATTACGTTATACCATTCTACCTTCCTATATTCTGTGGAAGTTTACCTTCTTTATTGAAGAGAAGCCCTGTCAGACGTTCAAATCCAACTACTTCGTTAATTAAGCATTCATATTGCATATTATATTGTCCATTAAACTGTACTGTATTGCATAGATCAGCAATTTATGTTCATCTGGCGCCTTAAAACTCACATTGTATTATATTGTCCATTAAACTGTATTATTTTCATATATTATTGCGCTTGTTGCTTGAGTCGAATTGTAGAATCTAGAAATGTTATTATATACCACACTCAATCCTCGTCTATCTGTTCTGTTATGCGTCAACGCGTTCAGAAACTCATTCTGCCGGATAACGAATTATTTACATGTCTATTACGTAACACCACATATACTATATGTATGGGGGAAGGATTGCAAATCTGGAATCTTTTACTCTCCAGTCTTTGGTTTCGTCTGCGAGATCAGAACATAAACACAGAATAAGTTGATGATGCTTGGGGTCGGCTATGCAAATAAAGAAGGCAGTAAACTTTAGAAAAAGATAAAACATCGCCTATTACATCGCCTATCAAAAATAACCAAAGTAAATTAGAACATGGAGAATGAGTTATGTAGTCAGCTGATGAGTTCCAACAGATGTTATGATCCCAATGAGCAGGTCACAGATCACTGTTAGTAATACAGAACGTGTCGTAGCATTTCCATACCCCCAAAAACTAGGCCCCTATATCCGATATGCAAGAAAAGTGAAATAACTGATGAACACACGCGTTGGTACGTTGGATTAGACCGCGGTTTCGACACAAATACGATAGAAACATTGTTACCTACACCTGAAATATTTTCCTAGATTTTCTCGGTTATATGCGTCTTATTTGTACAACGTTTACCGTCGCTTGGATTGTCTCCTGTTCAGTTAAAATAATATTTCTTCCCGTGACCTCTTCTTCCACGCTTGACGTCTTTCGCGTGACCTGCGTTGCCTTTTTTATTTCCTAATGCTTCCATGTATGAAGGCTTGCTATTGACGTTGAACAGTGCAGCCTTATCTAGGGGATACTCTCCGTAGCCAAAAATGTGGTTTCCTCGTGATTAAGTGGTTACAAGAAGAACACTACTGCAGACAAATTTGGAATTAAAATATCAATCTCAGATTAACAGTTAAATGTGTTACCAAAACTACAATAGTAACGTAGCTGCTCAAGCTAATATTACCACTGTAACTGGGTTATTTGAAATGCATGAAGTACAGGATATGACGTCAGATTTGGTATTGGCACAATAATAGGTTGCACGTCACCTTAGAAACGACCGCATGTCTACAGTGTTGCATGCAGAAAATGTCGACTCTTCTCTACCATCAAATAAAACAATTTATGTAACGTATGTATCGGGTGGTAGACGTTCCCTGTGTGTAATTTTGGGAGCTTACGTGAATAATAAGGATCCGGTACATTCTGCACCTGATAACTGGTATTTACTGGCATATCGGAAACAATGACCTAGTGTCTTGGAGGTTTGTGTAACGTTACGGAAATGATGTTAAAGGACTAGTACCACCACAAGTTCATAACCTTCATATGTTATAATTATATAAATATTTGCATTTATTGCAGTTAAGTCAATAATTTCTCCCAGAGAGATATTGATAATTTTGACAGCGATTCTAACTAATAAACAATTGGTTTCATGAAAATACAGGTTAAGTAAAGTAAGAAGTACTTCAATTATTTACGTTTAACTCACCACTGAACGTTTTCTTAAGATCTGTGATAATTCACAGATGATTACCCAACTACGTGGCTAATATAATAAATTGCATTAGATCTAGAACACGTTGGTAGTCCTATGGAAGATATGGCATAAAGTGAAATAGCACGTGAAAGGTGTAACCATGCATTGAAACAGGTCCGAGATCAATTCTAGTGTATGATCGGCCGTTTGGCGTATACAGATCGTGTGTAGTATATGTGGTGAAACTAGGGACGACCTGTATTGTTTAATGACGGGGCTGTTTTCCAGTAGACCTACATATTACGTGGCATTATACTATCCCAACGGTTAGGCAGTTTGTCCGTGACGTGCCGTGACACATGCTGCCATTTATTGTTCTTTATTGGTGGGTTTTCTTAATAACCAGTGTATGATCATTATCCTGCACATTCCCCACCTACCCCTTCCCGATGTCAATTGAAGAACTCCCAAAAAAATCATATAGGCTAGATTGCCTACACCCGAAGTATCAATTTATATAGGACCATGGAACTAGCCAACACTCTGGAAAGGTTTTCAAAGATATTACAGCCGTTCTGTATTGAGTTTACATATTGCTAGAGCAAAGAGGTGTCTCTCCATTACACTGAAATATAGAGTGCTGCTATCAATGAAGAATGGAGTGAGCTAATAGACACAGTTATTGGAATGTCTTCAATATACTCTCTGATATAAAACGTGTTACATATTCAAGAAGGAATTCGTTTATCAGAGTTTCGTTATTTCCACTTGAGTTTCATTATTACTGCTTGAGTTTCGTTATTACACACGCACACACGCACACACGCACACACGCACACACGCACACACGCACACACGCACACACGCACACACGCACACA
>JAODAG010327011.1:0-11114 GCA_027574785.1 Orphnurgus asper | reverse complement strand
AAAGTAAATTAAAAGGATTCTTAGCTTCTGACCGGTGCACTTACACGAGTCGCGTTGCGACGTACGTAATTAAGCTTACAATACAAAGGTATTTATACTCGGCCAACCAGCAAAGAAATCACGACGACAGCTGCTGTAAAAATAAACCAATTTACCTGTTTAACTTACGAATCAGAAGACGGAATGGTTTTACGAAAAAAAACTTGTGGGGGGCGGAGGAGGGGTGTTAGAGATCGAATGGTCACCAGAGTTCAAAAGAACTACAACAGTCCAAAAAATTGTTCCTTTCTAAACGTTAAAAAAAAAAGGAATCAAGGATGATCGACCCACGCATCTCTATTTACCGGGTCACTGAACTCACAGAGGGTGACAGCATACCACGCACGACTTCGCACAGACTATGAAAGTCCGGGTCTAATGTATCCTCTTTTCCCCCCCCCCCTCTCTCTGCCACCTTCGTCCCACCACCCCTTTCTTGGAGAATCGACTGAAGTTGAGAACATCCGCAATAACAACCAAAGAGTCTCCTCCAGACCGGGCGTCTCGGGGTCAAACCGCAGAAGGTCAAAGAGAGCCTTACATCATCAGTGTACATCAAGACCTTAACAATGTGCTTCTGTAGGACATTTCTTATCAGTAGATAAATTATAAGGGTCTATTATTGGCTTTAAATATTTAACGGAACGAACCGTTCAGATGTATATATCTCAAACGGAGATTTATAAATACCATGACTAACAGCAGAGGAGAATAATAACATATCCATCAAATAAATGACAAACACTTCTGATTGATCGAAAGTGAAAATCCCTTCCAAATTCCCCCCCCCCCCATGTGAGATTCAACGACGTATGTTCATTCAAAGCTGCTCTGCTGATGACTACTGGCTAGTTCGTTGTGATGGATCTCTGATCAGCATGGTAAAAAAACACCCCACAATATAGACTTCAAAACAGAGAGGAGACACAGCTAGGGGCACAAGCCACATTTTATATTTTTTTTTTGGGGGGGAGGACAGGAACATGTGTTCCATAGAGGGGGACCTTCCATCTGGATATACGCCTGCAGCTTCCTCGGGGCAACCTCCCTCACTCGGCCTTTAAATCTTGATTTTGTCATCGTACAATGTTACTTTCTTGTAAATTTATAGCAGTTTTATACTGTATAGTTAGTAAAAAAAATTATAAAGTGAATGTTCATTACAGCTAGCCCTAAATATACCAGTGAAATACACCCCTGATCCACTCCTAGAGTTAGAACGGTTGCATCCGTGGTTGCAGCTGGCCCGATGAAGGAGCAGGCTTATTTTTTTTAAATTATTTTTAATTTGCACTTCGTTGGACCGCATCCTTCGCAGGAGCAAGTTCACGTACGGAGCCAGAACCGACAAAGCAGGCAGCTTATAGGGCCCGGGCTGCTCTCTGGTAAATTTTCTGATGATTAAAAACCAAACGTTCAGCCTACTGTAACTACACAATAGGCAGAGACGCTGTTTGAATTTCGAAACCGTCGATGCATGCACGCCAAAAAGGTTACAACGTCACGTGATTTTCGGTACACACCTCCAGACCATCCAAACTATCTTTCTCGGGTACCCGGTCGTACTCCCCGCGGCCTCCGCGCCCCTCGCCGTTCTTTAGCCGGGATCGCTCTATTTTTTTCACTTTCCGCTTCTTCCACTTCGCCCGGAGGTTGAACCGGCTGCTCTTCTTCTTCCCCCTCCCCCTCAGGGGGCTGCCCGAGTCGTCGGTCGCCGTCTCCGTGACGTCGGACTCGTCGTCTCCGCCGTCCGGCTGGGCGCGTCCCAGCGGGCGCGGCCGGCTGACGGGCGCGTACGCCGGCATGTAGGCGTCCACGTCCTCCGGAGCGCCGCGGCAACAGCGGCAGCATTTGCAGGCCGCACAGCCCATTTCGCTCGCTCGGTCGGTCCGGGTCGGACACCTTCAGCTGGCGCAAACGTCACGAGGCGCGTCTATTGCAAAACCGGCCCAAACCGTCATAAGCATGCCGGAGACCGACAGATCAGCGACGCATTGTCGGAAGCGTCTCGTCGTCGATGTTTCCGTCGTCGGGGGATCTCGCGTCCGGTCTCGGTTTTCGATGATTTACGATAACTGGGGTTTTATGCCACCACCGATGGCAACAGCTTTCTCGTGAAAGACATCAGGATATGTTCACCAGTTCCAAACTTGGTCGCACATCTGCACTGTCTGAAGCTATACAGTTCCACCAAGTGCGACACTGAAAGCTTCACCGATTAGACGCAGACGTCTATCTTCAATTTCATGTGATTAACGATGGCAACGATGTAACTATTCCACAGCAGAAACCCTTTTTGCAATTATTTTAGAAAATTGTAACTTCTTGTCATGAAACCGGTTTTTTTTATCAAACATGAAAAGCTTTACTCCAATAAATATATCCTTGAGAGATAAGTAAGACACAAGAAAGCTGCTACTGAATACTCAAATGCAACATGCAACACACAACATCTGTTCCACAGTTACAATTACACCACCGTTACGAACGTGATGCGTATCCAGCGAACGTAACGTTATTCGTTAGCACATAATCATCAACGGCAACACCCTTGCGACGAAAATTTGTACTCTTGCAAAATTTCAAATTTCCACAAATTTACTTAAAATCACGCCCTTTTTCACTTTAATTCCCAGCCATGTCATTAAGGCCAAATGTAATCCTCCGTCATGTAGGCGAAACCATTTTCCTGTCGACTCGCAGACGTCGGTTTCTACTTTTGTGCTCTAGCGCAGCCGCCATACGCGTGAATCACGGTTACGTACGTAGCTGCAGCGAGGCTGCAGCTTGTATTACGTGGTCTCTGTGTGGCTGTCACGCTGTCACCTCGGTACAATGCATATGATAATAATGCAGCACAGTCTCCACGCATGAAACTGCGGCCTGCGTGAGTCACCCCACCATCCTCCTTCGTTAAGAGCATCCTCGTGTGCATCCTCCTCCGACCGTTTGCATAAGCTGCCTCTCGTAAAGGAGACATCCCCGACGAGATATCGGGGGGGGGGGGGCTTCGTATAATGCGCATCAATTATGATTTACAAGGAGCTAGCTCTCTCTGCATCTGCAGTATGTACTGTCGACTGGGTGAGCGAGGCAGGCAGACGGATGACCTCTTTGTAATCAGGCTAAATTGCTTCTCTGTACTACATGTGTATGGATGGATGTAACATCTGTGTATAGCAGGGGGAATCCATATTAGCTTGGACTTCCAAAAAGGTGGGGGTAGATTATGTTTTTTATTAGACCATGGAGAGGAAGGAATAGCAAGTGGTATGTTATATGACAGAAGTAGTGGCCTTCGTAGCGAAGAATCAAGAGGTAACCTTTAACGTCTTCTCCCATACCTGCAGACGTACGTAGTATGAAACTGACGTTAAAGTTAGGCAAGGAGAGGTCCAGAGCTGCAGTGTGGCAATTAATAGTGCCATCTACATAGTAGGCCTATGCAGTTACATTTTTCTTAATATTGAGGTTGAAAAGCTCGTTTTAGTGTTTTTAATAACGTTGCTATAGGGACATTTTTCGGTAGAAAAATAGGAATTTTAGTCCACTTTGAGATAGAACATATAGATATATTTTTGAATAATTTATTGGAGGTACATAGTTTTAGAAAAGTGAATTTTGAGGATTACTGTCATTGTTTTAATAATTATATTATAGGTCAAACACCTTTATGCGTCTTCCGTACCCTAGATTACCAGATCACCTGGCCTCACTTGCGGTGAGTATCATTTACTTTGGGGTTTTCTTTAATGAGCTGCCAAAAATAATTTTAATAATTTTTTTTTTTGCGGGCCTCGTGCATTCAGGGTGTAGGCTATGTCTATGTCTATGTATCAAGCTACTCATGAGCAGCTATGGCTGCACGAGAGTCACTTTGGTTGGCTTACGGTGTTAGGTTCGAGGACCACTTTCTTAATCTCTCCTCTTCAAATCTTGCGGGGATTTGGGGGGTAATCCTGACTGCATGGTTTAAATAGGGGCAACTGAAACAGGTGGACCCCTAACGAGGTGTGCTTCCTCAACCCCACCAGGTCCTCTTTCGATGTATATATGTTACGGAAGAATGTTCACCCTAAGGAGCTTACGTGATTCCCCAAAGAGATGGGTCCAGGCCAACATGGGATACACTCAAAAAATCATGGGGACCTTTCCGATAAACTGCCCCGCAGAATGAAAAAAAAACAATGGGTCCCCCAATCTTTGAAATCCTACTTAGGGGCTGGCTGTTCAATCATTTAATCCTGCCAGTATATATGTAAAACTCCATCTATTTGGGGGAGGTTGTTATTTTTGATATTACATTACATACCAACATGTTTATCAGGCTTTTTTTATACACAGTATCAATCAAGTCATAACAGAATGTCCCCCAGAAATGATCTCCCAGAAAATAAAACACCCAACCGGTTACAACTCATGTCAGACTGGAAGAAATTGGTGCATTCCAGTAGGACTATACTTTTAACAGATAATCACATGATGCTTAAACACCCTGCCTATGCAACAACTCCATGAACATGAGCTTGCATGGTAGAACAAACAACTTGCAAACCAGGATGGGCACTACATGTCATTGAGGGGGGGTCAAAGGTCAGAGGTGAAAGCATTCTGGTTTAGGATGCTACGCTTTGAAGGACTAAGCGCAGGTAATCGAACGGTTTAAATATAACGCCGCAAAATCAAGAATTTTATCAACTTACCAGCTAAATTTTTAGGGAAATTACAGAGATACATTTACCCCTTTAATGCATAGCCCAGGTTCTCAAAAACATTCAAATGTTTAGTAGAACATGTGACTTGACTCACTGCCAAGAAGCAGGTCCCAGAGTAATGCTCTTGAAGGGTGCAATCTAAGATTGGCTTTAAACCTCAACCAAGTAAACCTCAGACAGCAGCAGTCAGGATGTAATATGTTTTGTAAAAGTCCACAAGCCATTGTAAAACATTTTATGATTCAATTTTATTGCTCCTCCAGATACCATTAATATTGCATGTGTAGTATGTTCAAGTATAGCCACCTGTGAAAAACCTTGTGGGAAAAAAACACATCTTAAGAATGGACTTGACTGGGAGAAAGACTAGGGTGCTTACAATTATTCCACGATGAAACTCAAAGCACATTTCAAGGAATGAATATGCATTAGGTCAAGGGCTTAACTATCACTCATATTGGCAACGTGTCTCCAGGTACATTTAAACTAGCTAACCTGCATACAGTATGTTAGTTTAGGACAAGAGAGGCATATAATCACTGTCTGACTTGTGTGTCACTTCTAGCTAACCTACAGTATGTTAGCTTAGGACAAGAGATGCCTACAATCAGTCGGTCATTAAGATAGAATATCACATTAGATAATAGAGCAACACCGGTCGTTAGTTGTATGTACCTGTGAAACCTCCAACCTTCCAATTAAAACATCTAGTAACAACTAATCACCTTAGCTATACCCAGCCCACATTCTATAAAATGGGTAGGTGGGTGAGGGGGGGGGAAAGAATGCTCAATAGTCCTCCAAATCTATTTAGCGGTAATTTTAAACTGCAAATTAGATGAACCACTACCCCTTTAAAAAAAAATTAATAAAATAAACATATAAAAAAAAATCTTTTCAACAGCACCAGAATGTGTGAAGTGACTCTTTTCCTTTCCCATTGTTTTCAGCATTCCCTCTGGCATTCCAGCCCACCTCCCTCCTGTGAGTCATTCAACCTAACGACAAATAGCTATACCTCAGATTCCCCCCATATGGCTTCAAATACAAACCGTCCTTATATAAGTATAAAACAAGTTACGTTTTGGAAATTTTTAGACAAAAGCAATACTGATAAATATAGGCTAACTAGACTTAAAGCCACACACTTATAGAAAGTCCGTATTTTTCACATTTGGCACATAAATGATAAATTGCAAGCCCAGACTTAGTTATCAGACTAAACACTTTCTACTTTATAGTGGAAGGAATGCCTTTCAGGAGGAGGGTATGGTTGAAACCTCATCTAAATTCAGGCGTTACATTTTGCTTAGTCCTAAAGGCTAAAGAAAGGCTTCTGAGGCCGGCTGAGAACTGGTACATACGATAAATAAGTTGACACCATGAACTTTGGATTAATAAGTAAACAAGCTGTCCAGGCATCAGGAAAAGGGAGGCAGGACAGTGCGACCTCTGGCGTTTATGGTATTGTCACCCTGCCCTACTTTTTTCAAGGAAGGGAAAAAAAGTCACTGCTTTAAAAGGAAGGAGCTAAATTGGAAATAAAAAAAAAAACAAACGTAAAATAGTACAAGCTACAAAAATATGCTAGAATTGTCCAGTGATGGTCAGTCACATAGTGTATAAGGCGACATTCTTGAATGTTGTGGCTGTTCCAAGTTTCTGCTCGATGTTGCGGTTTCATTGCGATCGATATTTGATCCTCCCGGGGTACGCTGGATCAATTTTCGTTGCTCCGCGAAGACCCCCCCCCAACGAAGCACCTTTGTCAATCCTAGCAATTCTAGCATTTTAACCGACGATCGAGGTGAGAATCGGGAGTGGTCACGAACACAAAATGAATTTTTGCTAAATGTGCTGAAGGAGAGAACAGCGAGACGCTGGAATTACTACGGTTTCCGTCCATTAGTATAACGCGGCCGACACAAATATTTTCAGAGTATTCCGGCCGCAGTCAAAGTTACGGTTAGGCTGAAAATTGCACCGTTGAAACGGTGAGAATCGTCGAATGCGTTTGGTGCTTTATGGTAGATCGAGAGCACTTTGCAGAATAGCACAATTTCCTCCGAGCGAGTTTTGGGGATTTTTTTTAGTTGGTGTGATTGATCCCCCTTTATTGCTGGGGACCCGGGGCCCGTGCCCGGCCCGTCCAGCCGTAAATCCGGCCCTGACTGACCGTACCACGGATACCGGGGATCTTTGTAGACGATTGCATTGCACACTTACCAAATAATGAAATCTTTAAATGAAGTGGTTAGTTTTTTTTTTCTTACTGAAACAAATCCTTGACCCCCCTCTCACTCCACCCAACCCACTCCACCCTTTCTCCACCAACTTCCCTCAAGAATCATCACTATATGGCAGAATGACAACAAGTACATTATTAAAGCATATAGGAATAAAATAATTTTTTTGGGATAACTCCTTAAAACCAACGAGGAAGGATATAGGGGCAACTTGACTACTTCAACCTGGCTTAACACTAGTATAACCCATACTTAGTAGTAACCAAAAATGATCTTCCGCACTAATTGACCCAACCGACTGACCCCCACCCATTGACCAACCACTAACTAATGTCCACCCACTGACCCTATCTACCCAATGACCCTCCTCCCCCACCAAACAACTGCATTGTAACTAAGTCAATCGGTGCAAAGTTACATATTGTACGCCTATACTATAATAGTACACAGGTGCTAATAGTGGTCCCATATAGGCCTAATTATTATGACAAATTACGAGTTAATAATTTATAGTAATAATACACTGGATTACATTTGGGAGGCATGGTGAACACATACCAATGCACCTCCTCAGGTCTCCTTTACAACTAGTACTACCATCTAGTGACCGACAGTACCAGACTCAACTAGTTACAAACATCAGACGAGGTTTGCTTGATCAAGTTGGTGGTTGGTATCAAGTCACAACTTATTACGATAATTATCAAGGTAAGACGACATAGTTTTGGTTGAAAATTCTAAACAAGCAACCCCACTAACGAAGGTTCTCTTGGTTTAACACGTTATTATATTGTTGACCTCCCACAAGTAAAAAAAAAAAGAGCATAACTTAAACTAATTTCCAAACGTTCCACTTCCCCGATGCCATATATTTCTAGACGGAAGGAACTCTTAGCTTCGATCCTGTTTACTATACTGCCAGCTTACCTTCTGGGTTTTACGGGGCAAGCTGTACCCTGCATTGGGCCCAGCCGCACTCCGCGAGCCGCCAAACTTTGAGGTCGAGGTCGACGTCACCCTCTTCTGAGCTCTGGACGAAGCGTAGGACCTCTGATTCGACGCCATATCGTGGTATCGATCTTCGGTCCTTTATATACGATTACAAAAGTCCACTCGGGTTTGTGCATAAATAATTATTTCCCAGTTTACGCCGCGGCTTGCTGGCGGGCTGCCTTTGAAAATGTCACAGCAAGAAGCTTAAAAAACTAGTATAACACAGAGATTATGCGGACTATAGCTAAAAAGTAAGGAAAGGAACTTTGCGAAACTATCGCAAAATGGAGGGCAGGAGAATGTCACTCCACACCGTATTACTAGTAGTCTGAGTGTAGCAGGACTACACAAAAGCCACAGGTTTATCTAGATTGTTCCCGATGAGTAAACAGCACCAGTGATGGTGACTCCTAATACACACAGAGACACTTCAATCCCACCAGCTCTCAACTGAGGTTCCACTGGTAGGAGTGGATTGTCCCTAATTCTTCAGTTTTAACCAAAAGAGCCACTCCTTCCTTCCCTCATGTCAGAAAAAAAACAAGCCAGCTTTTGGATTTAACCTGCGTATTATTATTACCATGCATGAGGAATCACAGAAAATGCACACCACCTGACTCTCGCAAGTCAATACTTCCAAGTTGGATTCCTTTAACAGGAGAGACCCCAGGTGACCTCCAAGTACAATGCCAGCCCCTCCCCCTTCTGCAGACTACCATTGTTACCAAAGCATCAGTCAGTGATAGCTGGCTGGCTGGCTGGCTGGGCTGGTGTGGCATGCATTGGCTTGTTATTATTTCTAGCTAAATTATTTCAGCACCAGGATTTATTTGCAGTTCCACTCCACCAGGTTCCCACACGTACCCGTCCATGGTTTTATGTTTTAATAAAACTGGGTACACCATCGGGGGGGGGGGGGGAGACCCGAGGTGCCAAAGGAATCGCTTACCCGGCTCTTTTCTTTAAAAAAAAGATAAGCTATTGTTATGATAAGGAATTGATTGAGACAATGGGAAGTGCCATTTGTCACATGACTGCCTTTTGTTCCAACCCATCCAGTTGGTGGTGTCTTATTTGCATTTGGCTGATATATATATAGTTAGGAAAGTAGAACTCTTCATTTTTTTTTTGGTGAACGTGAGACGTTCTCACCACTGCGTCATTCACGATGGTACTGCTACTTGGATGGAAGCTCTCTAGCCAGGAAGGGCTTGCAGTAAATTTCATGGCACATCTTGTAGCTGTTTAGGCCTACACGTCACATTAATTTAAATTAACAAGTACTAGGGGAACTAGGGGAATTACTTTCTTAATCTTGACTTGATTTTTTTTTATAAAACTATCTTGGGATTGACAGAAAGGAAAACAGACACCATAACTTATTCTATATGATGCAAGGAGTATGTATCACTAGGCATACACAAAAGCTCAACTGCTGTATGAGTGAAAGGCTAACAAATCACTGAAAAACAAGCCCAAGTTAAGAAATTTTCGCTAGGATTGCTCCGTCGCGCTCCAGTCAAAATTCGGATCTCTTCCCCCCCCCCCGTAACTTATTTCCGATTGCTATTTCGTTTGCACACGAGTCGACGAAATACTTTGCATTTACAATCTATGCTGTAGCGTCCCCATTTGACACCGTATCGAGGAGAACCTTGATTACCGCTAAGTATCAGCCAGTCTTCCATAGGGATTATTAGTAAATACCCAATTCCTTGCAAACTGTATGTATTATGTACAGAACAGGGACTGTGTGCTTGTTTCTAGAAAATAAACATAAGTCCAGAAATAAAAGCCCAGAATCTCCTACACTTTCACTGTGTATTCATCTCCAGAAAAAAATTCTAAGTGTATAATAAGCAAGTCAGGTTAAGTCAGGTGCAATGTTAAGTATGGGTTGAAGTCTTGCTGGAGTCTGTTGTAATATGATTTTAGTCAGGTTAAGTCATGAAATAGTAGATAATACTTAATCCTGACTTAAAATGTCTCATTCCATGCATGCATGCTTGAATCTGCTTAAAGCAGACTTATATTCCCAGAAGGGATATAGCATAGCAGGCCCAGAGGTGAGCGCTTTCTGTTTATATGTTACGCCAGCTAGACTTATATAGGCCTACACTTCTTACTCGAACTAACGTATAAAACATAATAATGAAGAAAAACTGCAGTATATAAAGCATTTTCTCTTTGACAGATTTACTTAGTTGACTGATAGCATAGGCCTATGCCTATTCAGCCTACACTACTGTTTATATAGGATTTAACGATAGGAAACACACCATCGTCCTGTTCGGTATAATTCCGAGGGCAGATATTTTGGTCGTTCATGTCTTGGTCATTCATTATCCAAATCCCCACGATTTTTATACTGACGGATAGAGATATCCAAGGCAAATATACAAACATTTCAAAATAAATTAGTTGGACAGCTAGTACTGCATGATTTTCAAAATAAATGTGCATACTTTAAATTTGCGTATAATTTGCCTATAGTGAGGTATATTTAGGTTGGACATTGATGGATATGTTGATTCCTTGATTTAATTATTAACTTTCCAATAGCACTTAATCATTTATTCAAAAAGAAATGCTTCTAAACATAATTAAAACTAAATAAAATGTTCTCAAAATTTACCGTGGGGTTTAAGAGTTTAAGGAAAACTGCCATAGTGCATCACAGGCAGCCAAAGTCTGACAGAGAGTATAGTTTGTACCATGCATTCCATATTTTCATTTATCCTTGGCATCAATTTTCAAAGCATTGCCAGATATCAGCAGAGAATATCCTGCCACAATGGTGGTCTAACTAACTTCTTATGGTCTGGTTGAATAAAGCTATAAATCTTTCTAAGATATGTCCCAAAACCTCTATATCTACCAAAAGTAACAGATTCTAGTGCATAAAGGGCTAAATTAGGAATTAAGCCTCTTCGCTCTCTTACACAGCCCCTGTCCTATGGGGTGATCATGCAGTGTGCATGTAGCCCCTAGCTTCTGACAAGACTTATACACATATATACACATATATATACACATATATATATATATATATACATATATATACATTTATATATAATATATCTATATATATATATATATATATCTATATATATATCTATAT
>JAODAG010326989.1:0-11115 GCA_027574785.1 Orphnurgus asper | reverse complement strand
CCGGGGTGGGGGCGGTGGGGGGGGGGGGGGCACGTATAGTTACACTCCCGACCTCTCCAGAGGTGAATGGTTTACTATTTCCTGAAACATCCTTTGGTGCCCCATAGAAATGTGACACCTTGCTCTAGCTGCTCCTTAATTATAGAGAGATTACACGACGACGACAAACATCGAGCATTGGCTTGTCGGAGGCTTATGTTCAGCTTGCCAGTAAATATTTCACGAGCATTTTAATGTTACTCCCATTTCGCTAACATGTATACAATTATGCTGTATTAGGACGAGTCACAACAACGTTATTCCATTCGTTACTCGTAGAAAACGTACCGGTATAGACCAGATATGATTAAGGAAACAGTTGGTTGACAAGCAAGGGCCATAGGTCAATGATGCCATATAGTGGCGGGTCATAGGTCAAGGATGCCATATAATGGCGGCGCGATCCATTACAGTTCAACTGAGTCTTGAACCTCGACTGCCTTAATCAACACGATGGCTAATTACTTTAATGGTCATCAATGTCAAAATGGCATTGAGCTACCACGAGTGACATGGTGTGCTTTAATATAGTTGCTAAATAATGAATGTATAACATCGTGAAAAAGGACGAATCTGTGTATTCTACGCTTTCTTTCATCATTTTTTTACCTTTTGTTTTCAAGTGATCATTTATGCTATTTGTAAATTAAAACATAAAACTTCAATACCCTGACAACGCCGTTCGCCTATACATATGCTATTGTATACCGTTATTACAACCTCTGCTGTCTAACGGTAAATAGAGATGTGATATATAGTCTTTAAATAACATAGCATTTGTCATACTTACTTCTTGGTCTGCATAGCCTTGGATGGCAAAATAATATCCAAACAGATCTCTAATACATCTCAGAACCGAAAAATCTCTCGTAAGTGAGATTGATTTTGTGGCGATTCCAAAATAGTATGATAGGTTGTATGCACAATTTGAAAGGACTTTTACATACTGGTTAGTAATCTAGAGGAGTCTGTCCGTCTTCGGGAGGGTTTAGACGCGAAGATAAACTGTGACAGTTTAATGGAAGAGAACATGGACATTTCACGCACAAAGAGATATGTTCAGATAGATTAAACTGAAACAGACAGAAAGACTTTACATATAGAGTCAACGGGGGCGGAAGGGGGGGGGGGGTGCTACGCATGAGAACATGATTGGATTACATGTACAACCCTGGGCATATTCAAATGTGGACGATTTAATTTGCGGAAAAAACAGACTGAATTCTATCAAGGTTTATCGTTATCAAGCGCTAGATTATTTTGCATTTTACTTTTATATAACTAGTTTTGACTGAATTATATTGTAAGTAATAAATTGTTTGGAATGTTACAGCAAAGAATGGATAGATGACAATGCTTTATAATATTTTATGAAGAAGTAGGAAAAAATAATAGAATCGAATTAATCGGAGTTCTTAATAATAAACCATAGTTTGCATTTAGTTCACTAATTCTTCTATATAAATGGATTCCCGGCCATTTGGTTAAGATCAATGAGTGCACCCGGGTGGAGTATAGCATCTGTTCGTATTTGGTACGGCCTGCACCGTCCTGTGGAAATTCAATTGAATGTTTACAGTGACGAGGGTTTTCTACTAACATTTTGGTAAAGCCGTTTATCTTCTAGATCAGACCAAGGAAACCACGACAACTTGTTTGGCAAAAGGTGGATCTAAATCTTCTCTCAAGTATAGGATCCGACTATCACTGTAGTATACTACCGTTCCGACCGACAGGCCTTATACAACATTTTGCTGTACATATGGAAATCATCCCTATGTTGGGGAGAGTGCAGTCATATAATATTATACTAACAGAGGTCTCAAAATTAGCCAATCACAGGCAGTAAACAGCTTTGTAGAGGATCATGTCATGGCCAATTCTCTCCCAATAGTAAATTTTCGAAACCCAATCATCTGGCCCTAACTATAATCTAAACCGTGGATGGTTATACTGAGATTTGTTGGTAATATATTTTGGGGTAAAATGTTTGGGATAGCCTAATTTGTCTGAAATGTTGACCTATCGGAAACATAAAATGGCCTATGAAGCTTTGAAATGTGTAGCGTAGCTTAGGGCCCCTGGACCCCACGCCTATTGCGCAAAGCGTTAAGGCCACACATCTATATTTTAAATTAGCTACTCCCCAACACTTGGTGAAGGATCCACACATATGGGCCTAACGTTAGGCAACTATATAATGTATCCAATAGACACATCAGTCAGTAGGCACTGTGCCTAAGGCTTACAAAGATTTTACGAAAAAAATGTGTGCCTTCAAAAATAATGATGGCCTAAGCAAGGCCTGGGAATCCAGGAGGTATTTTTACCCAAACATTTCTTTTCTACGCTATGTACGTGCCAACCATGGCCATGCACAGCAGAGGGGGCAGCAGGGGAGGTTTTCACCCTCCCCCCCAGAAATGTTCAAAGTAAACTACATTTTTTGGAAGTGGAAATTTATGATATCGCAAAATAAAGTTGTAACTTGGATGGCTTAGATAACATGAGGCGTCTGCCCAGTTGTAAATTATTATTCTACACCCACCCCCTATACAAAACACTATAGGGACGTCCCTGGTCGTGAGCTACACGGAATTAAGGATAAATTGGGTAACTTTTCTTACCCAGAGAGAAACAGAGAATAAAGTATACGTACGGTACCGTAGTATGGCTGATTTCGTTCCTGCGTCTTATCACACAATCAGGGACCAAACCCACCTTGCGTTTGTTGTCGTGGATGCACCGTGTGCGTTTAGATAGTTACGTTGAGGCCATCGCCATGGTAACGAATGCCGATGAACTGGCTTTCTTTGGCTTGCGTAATGATATTCAACTCCAACGTATGAAACCACAGAAGAGTCACCCAAATAAAGAACGTAGGCGCGAACGCCACCGGAGATTCAGCCGCCGGTGGGTTCACTGACACCAGCTGTCCTCGAGAGATTTGTTTTTTAATCCATCATAGTTTGTGGACAGCTCCCCTTTTGTCGCCGGATCATGTAATCTGTGCGATCATGAAGTTAATAATATATGAAACTCCACGGTGTGATCCACCGCTAGAAATCAGACGACAGGTCGGAATTCAAGCAATTTTTGGTTTTTATTCCAACCGAGTGTCGTATTTGGACTTTCGTAAAACTTGGCCCCGACTGACTCTAATTTTCAATGTTGTAAATCCGTATAATAACTAAGGGAGAAGAACGTTGAATTAAATAGTCAAGAAATTGAACGGGAGAGTAGGACTGCTGCGTCCCGGAAAATGTCTGTATTGAAAATTCCGGAAAATATTGCCGGAATTAGCTATTATACGTTTAAGTCTTTTTGTTACTTTTTGTTTTATAAAGGGCAGTGTAGTAATTTGTAGGTCGAAATGTATCAAACCGCATTCAACTTTGGGGAAATAATTACAAAGATAATTTATAAATAACTTTAAACTTTACAACAATAAGAAAGCTGCCGAAGTGAATCAAATTGTATCAAATTGAACGAGTAAAGAATACTTAATTCCTGCCAGTTTAATTAGTGTATGGTATACAGGTCTGCAACATCCAACTTAACATCCATCAAACATTTATAGTTGAAATGAATTGAGCCGAAAAGAAATAAACTGGACCAATAACTTGTATATTCACTTGCAAGTACACACAATCATTTGGTCAAGTTTGATAACCTTATCCGCGTTTTTTTTCTTAGATAAAATCGCTTGAGGCAGTTTTAAAAGGCAATAAAGAGATACATTAAAAACCAAAGGGTACTTCCTTGTGTAATATACATGCATGTCTCTGCCTTATCTATTGATTTATTTGGATGTTGGAATTGAGGAGTATTAGGCTATATCAGTTTCCATTTCGAATTACTGCTATAACTGCAGACTGCAAAATAGAACGCATCACAGTTCTATGGCGACGAAGGCAGCAAGTGTTAGTAACTATATACGTATAAAAGACGTCTTTAAACTGAAAAACTGATCATAGATAGTGATTTCATTTCTCTACTTTCTTTCTGCAAGTCATATTGATAATAGTTACTATATATTATATTGATTGTTTTTATCCCCGATAATTACCAATTGGTTGATTTCCACATCAATGTAAGAACGATGTATTCGTTGGCTTCAACTCTTACTGTACCAGCCAAGCGAGACGATTTCAAGGTTTCCGTCCACTTTCAATCATGTTCTCATGCGTAGCACCCCCCTCCCGCCCCCGTTGACTATATATGTAAAGTCTTTCTGTCTGTTTCAGTTTAATCTATCTGAACATATCCCTTTGTGCGTGAAATGTCCATGTTCTCTTCCATTAAACTGTCACAGTGTTTATAGCAACTGCATGTAGGCAACCAACACATCGCATTAAAAGCCCTTTGGTAATCTTCAAAGAATAACTAGTATGCTACATATCATGTTATTTAGACGGCCTTTTACATATATTTCATTCAAATCAAGTTTGGTGTTGAGGTCTCGACAATTTATTTAAATAGTATATCTACGTTTCTTTAACAGGCCGGGCAGGTATATGACTTGCCGTAATACGCTACGATTGCGATACGTGCGTTTGAAGAGCTTCGGGTGTCGTAAGCGATTGAAGATCATCATCATTAAATGGGCCTAAATCGACTCATATCGGGAATGAATTACTCCATTAAGGGTCAATGAATGTAATACTGAAACGACCACAACACTCCTTAATTTCAGGTACAAGCAAATCGATCTTCAATCCATCAGTGATTTTATTTGTAGTAGGCCTACACGTTACTTTATTATTTAACATTAGGTAAGCTCTTTGCAAAGGTTACCCCAAAGAGACTTGTGTACCGCGTGGAAAGTTCAAATCGGTTCTCAACTTGGGGCAATGGGGCCCCAAATGGTACTGGCCGGCCTGGATGGGGTCCATGGAGGCAGAATGGTAATTGGGGGTAATGGATAATTATGGGGGTAATGAAGTTTCAGGTGGCAATTGTGGTACAGAGGTCCTATTTATGCCGAAATAGCTGTCTCTATTGAGTGCATATATGGAGTCATTATCATCCAAGCTCCAAGCTCAAGGTTCCCTTTGAGAAATACCAATGATGTACAGATCAGGGGCGGACTGATGGCCCCATCTTTCCATAAAGTTTATTGTCATTGTATATCAGTCGCCGGATTGACTATTTCGTCAATATTATGAAGTGCTGTTTCATTGTCTAAAATGGCTCCAGATTTGCGGAAATCTCGATTTTCAAATTATTCTGGGAAACTTCGTCACTTCACGGCTTCAACAAGCCGCTTGTCCAGGCCAAGAGGTAATGAGAATTATCGCTCTGAAAAATGGGGGTAACGACCAAAACATTGTCGAGAAACTGGTGATCTAAATCAAAATCTGACCTATCCCTAGTCTAACTAGCTTATAACTAGGTAACATATAGAATGTATGGAATCAATATACCGCGAAGAAATGTTTCATTTTGATGTCAAATTAGCGGCAACGAATTTTATGAGAAGAATCTTCTGACATATTTAACAAATAGATAATAGGGTGACTTTTTCTGAAGCTCTCTGCAATTGCGTTATTGGATATTCATCACAGTGATTTGTTTTGACGGAGATAGTTTAGCTTCATATCGTTAAAATAAACTGGTAGAGAGCATTCAATGTGTTCTGAATATTGTTCTGTCAACCTGTAACTGGTGTTACAAGTTTCACCTTCGTTAACGTGCAACTCAATTGAAGTATACTTAACTTGAAGACGACTCGAGTTCAGTTGTATATATAACCTCGTAATCTGCTGCTATGAATATTTTTAGACTTTCAACATTTAGAGTTCAACTGTTCATCAATTCGTAAAAGGGAATATTGTCACTGTAAATAATACATATCACGATAAGCTTGGATCATACTTATTTAGACCATATATATTATGCGATATTCTACGATATTATTATGGGTAATACTTCATAATTCACTGAGGCACTGAGGTTGAATTAAAATCGGCACTTCTACTCAGTTGAAGAGCATTGGGCCAATGCATGAGTATGATCAAACTAATCTGGTCACGATACCTCCTTTATGTCTCTTCATAGGAGGTATAACAAAGGAGTAGATTACATATTTCCGCTGTGATCTATTGTGTTGAGGAGTTCTATTGCCGTCAATGTGCTGTCTATGAGACCTTACACTACTGAGAATGATATCCGAGAGAACTATGGCTTTCTGACGGCATGGCCGTGTCCTTTTATGCGTGCGTTCTGCGTTTATGAATTCAGTGAGTCGTTAATAAACGACACTTTCAGTGTGAATATTTCCGAGAATTTCCTCTTCGGTTCCTTTTTAATGTACTTAGGAGAGTGGAATAAATTCTGACAATAATTATACTCTAAAGGCGCCATTCGCTCAACAAGTGTACTTTCCTTGGTATACGCAAAAATATAGTTGCTGCTA
Organism: Orphnurgus asper; assembly: GCA_027574785.1. Taxonomy (NCBI): domain Eukaryota; kingdom Metazoa; phylum Echinodermata; class Holothuroidea; order Elasipodida; family Deimatidae; genus Orphnurgus; species Orphnurgus asper. The sequence goes on along the minus strand of JAODAG010326989.1, from coordinate 4,658 downwards.
CAGTACATTCTTGGACGCATGTCATTGTAAATTAAGTACCTATATATAGTAATCAATTAGCCAAATGTAATTTTTCGTTTCTCCGTGGGGGCATATATATAAATAGAACTTATCTTAAATCGTCATTGACTTCGAGATTATTATTCAAAACTGCAGTCTCTAAGGCACGCTTCAACACTCATCATTGTACATTAGGATCGTGTGGTGAAGTGTCGTGACTGTTGCTGAAGTCACAACGAAACTTTGGTCTGGTTATATAACAACAATCAATGTTTTGGCTAATAGTATAAATTCATAGTCTTATCTCTGCATACAAGCTATGCGACAGAAACAGCTAAAGCCTTGTCAATATTCAAACCAACATTTTACTATTAGGTCAACTTGAAGATTTGTTTCAACTTATATTATGCGTTTTAAAATTGGTAATTATTTTTCGTCACATTGCGATGCGTGAGTTGAAACCTTTTTACATGAAAAAATACGATACTATCAGTTTATACATTAAACGTTGTTGGATGTATCTCAAAACCACAGATTGAAGTACGTAGTTTTCATAAAAAAATTGATGTCTAAACCAATGATACATGTATTCCAAGTATCTTGTATTTTAAATATAGTTGTGAGTTTCTGACCCTCTGACTTTCTATAGGCGAAAAATATCTCCATTAAGTTTTACATGTTTCACATTCAGTCTTGTTTATACTTTCTCTTCGTCGTGGTACTTTTTTATTATGTTTGCTGATACTTAACGTGATCACATCAAATAAACTGGTCAGGTTTAAAGAGCTATTACGCGATAGCTCGACAACATCTGTCAGAACGTACACACTTTCTGACGTATTCATTGGAGTACCATTTTTGGCTATCCCAGGATTCGCAGGCAGTCATAGCATCGGTTTAATGGATACAGTTTACTCAGAACAATTAAACTAACAACTTTTGTCGTACAAAGGTCACGTCATGTAAGTTTCTACTTTCTTAGTTTTAAAAGGAATTATATTTCATCAAGTGCGTTTTCCCTCGGTGAGATGTTCATGTACTTTACCCACGTTGGGTTAGTTATACCGTCAGTTCTTTTTACCAATAAGCTCCCAGAGGCTTATCTACGTAGGGCCTACACGTTCTTGTATCTAGATATTAGATTATACGGAATTTAAAGGCAGTGAAGCACATAACTCCCATCTTAGTATTACGCTTAAGTTGGGATCCAGAGTGCTTTCAGATGTTTTTTCGAAACGAATACCGGAACCAGCCGGAAAAAATGCCCAGGAATTGGCGCAACTAGAACATACTTTTCAAAATACATAGCAAAGGTAGACCCAATATTGAATAATCCTAAGCTTCTCATATTTCTGTTTGCCGAAATATTCGAATTTATGTTTGTACCGGTACGTTTTGACGCCGGGATATTTTTCGGAAAATTGTAACTACGCCATTGGTCTCAGGTTTCAGTGGGCTCAGATGTCTTAATCTTATAAACAACAATTTAAGGAACGACTTTCCGTACTGTACTTACAAAAGTAGAGTTTCGTGGCCATCGTTAAGAGAATGTCACACATCGTATTCTACTTGATTGATTATTCTGATAATCATGTGGTCACACAAGTATACAGAGATTGCTGATATCAAATATGTCGACATCCGCTACAGGCGATGATGTGGTGTTGTCGGAATTACCGGTAAATATTATTTCATGCTGGCTTGCCTTATTTCTTTACTTTATCTTAGCATGATGCGACTGCTCCACTAGCTTTAGTTAAAACATCAACCTTCTAGAGAGATAGTTGTATAATCAATTTAAGTACCGAGGAAAACCACGACTTTCTCCGCATAGCTCAGGAATTGTAAAAAAGTTGAAAAGTCACATACCTAAGCGTTCTTTGTTTATCCAAGCTGTCATGACACACAGCGATCTCGCGGAGAATATATTCCTTTAATGAAGGAAAATTTATTACTGGGGTAGGTTTTAATGACTCCAGTCTTTTAGGTTTCGGACCACATCTTCAGCGTTACGGACTGTGGTCTGGATGAGTGAGATTTTAGGAGCATGCGTCGCGGTATGTGAGGGTAGTGTTGCCGTTTGTGGCCGACATGGATTTTAACCTGGGGACATAATTACAACTTTTACTAAGTATTTAAATCAATAACAAAATTGTCGATGTGTATTCTAGTATTGTATCAAATTGAAAGAATAGTGAATGCTTCCTGCCTTAATAAAAATTAGTGCATGATTTATCGGTCTTCGACATCAAAATCACCGATCAAGTAGATTTTTTATTTGAAAAAGCTGCCAATCACTACTAGAAAAAAATCAACGTAGAGGATAAAAAATCTTGCGCACCACCAATCATTAATAACTTGTATATTTATAAGAAGACAGTACACAATCATTTGTCATGTTGAAAACCGTATCCGCAACTTTCAGATAAAAAAGGCATACGGTAACAATGCAGTATAAGGAGAAAGTAAAACCCAAATGATACATCCTTGTCTGTGTAATATACATGCATGTCTCAATGCCTTATCATTATTGATTTATTTGTACTGCTGGAATTGAGGAGTTAGTGTCCATTTCACATTAATGTTACTTTACAGACTGCAAGGTGGAACACAGTACAGTTCAAGGAGGCCTATGCCCTTTCAAGTCTGTGTACGACGCCGTGGGGGACATTTAGACGTGTTCTCCCAACATTCGAAGCACGTTTTAGTACGACGTATACAACTTTAACAGTATTTACTATGGATACGTAAACTTATCAGTAACAGATGATAGTGCCTTCATTTCTCTACGTTCGTTCAGCATCCATATTGATAATAGTTACTATATCTTTTTTACTTCTTGTTATATTACCAATAGTCTTAACTTTTAACAGTATTTACTATGGATACGTAAACTGATCAGTAACAGATGATAGGGACTTCATTTCTCTACGTTCTTTCAGCATCTATATTGATAATAGTTACTTTAACAACTACTCTCATGACACCTTCGATCAAGGAGCAATGGGGGTCGGGTGTTTACGTATAATCCTATGTGAAATCAAACGGGCATAAAAGAAAGAAAACATTATGGGTTGCATAGCATATAATACGAATCTGTTATATGGCTGACTAACGTGTCACCAATAACCACCAACAGCATATAAAATGAAGGGGCGTACATTTAACAAACACATTACATGATAATAAAGAGAGAAACCATCATCTCTCATACTATAACAATAATAACACCAGTAACTACACTACGGGGTCCCTCAAGTACAGACGGAATGGGGCCCGATGGGTAGCGGTAATAAGTGCCCGCCCTCAGCATTAGTCACCAGTCCGTGAATCACCAACTAAGTAAATTAACCTAATTAACCTAAACAACCCATTTAACATATAATGTAAAAAAATAAGAAGAATATAATAATAATATAATACAACAGGAGGCCAGCGATACTAAGAACAGAGCCAACACATAAACTATATACCAAGGTAATGTGTAGATCATAAGAGTTAGCCTCTTAAAGGCCTCTAGGCGATGAGGGAGCAAAATGCTTACGGTCAAGTAATACACCACCTATGGCTTTAAATACTATGTGAAACAATATTCACCTGAATGCCAACAAATAATACAAGAGCTCCATAAAACTAAGTGACCAATCTAGCAGATCTAGCAATTTGAACTAAATCACCGCACAGTCCTTTCAACTTAGTAGAGACTAAATAATAACTTTGTTAGAACAACTTGTTTGCTCTGAGAGTTACTAAAAACAGAGAAATAGCAACAGTAATAGTTATAAAACAGTAAAAGTAAATATATACACTTAGAGTTTCTAGTAATTACCATTGAATATGACGAAATAGACATCATAACATTAACCTAGAAGTGTAGTGTACTCATAACAGAAATAAACTAAATCCGTAGAGCAAATAAGGACAGTAACCATATATTGATATGGGCAACACTAATCAGCTAAATATACTAATGGGTTACTGATACCACACGCTTGACATATAATCCTCACTGCCAGGCTGCTGCCATGGTAATTGACTTTGCCATGCAGACAGATCCCCGAATAGGATACATAGTTTAAGGTTTAAAGTTAGCTGAGCAATAATATAGCATATAACCATAATGGGAGTATGGCCATGCTAAACAACATTAAAACAAATGATATAATGCTCTACATGAGAATATGTATGGGGCCTGCTCAAGCCATAACTAACATTAAGTAATATATCCGACTGCCATGCTTTCAACACTAATAATCTTTGAAACGAAGATTATTAACAAACGAACTAATAATGATGCAACACAAACATAAGGCAACACGATCCCTTTTTAACACAACTATTAAATAGCTGCAAACATTAAAGATAGATGTAAAGGAAATGGATTCTTGGAAAGAATCCTAGCAATTCAATGAGTCAGCTCAACATGGCAATCAAATAAATTACAATAATACTTTAACTTGGGAAGCAAACTTAGAAATATAAGAAAAGACACTTACCTAATTAACCAAATAGTAAAACTGCTAGTATAGAAAAATACTTCTGGCTTGCTTGGGTGGTGTATTCATGCTGGCAGCAACGAGCGAGTGAATGATGAACCAAGAAAGCACCAGGTTTTAACCCAACCAGAACAAAGAGAGACTTGTTATGCAACAGTTGAG
>JAODAG010326956.1:0-11123 GCA_027574785.1 Orphnurgus asper | reverse complement strand
GATCTAGGTTATTCTTCAGGTTTTAAAATCTATAATTTCTTCCACAGGCCTTGATGACACCAATAATCGTTAGTGTAACCTCTTACCATTAAATACATAAATATATTGATATATAAATAACATTGTGGCTTTTTATACAGTCATATTAGCATATTAGCTGAATTCTACAGATTTTATATATTGTCGACTGATTTTGCTTACCTCCTGAGTGAGATATGTCATCGCTAGTAAGCGTCGAGCTTGGGTGCTTGGCCATACTAGCTCGCACATCTACTATCGACCTTCTATGTAGGCTCAGGGAGCTGCCATGGTCTTCCGCACCAGGGACAGTCAAGTAGGTGATACCACTATGTGATCGCAGGCTCGGTCGTGTTGCAGTTGTATCTCTCTCGAGAGAAGTAGCCCTCTCCCAGCGATGTTCAAAAAGCTGGTCATCACCTGGCACTGTATTATAAAGTACAGCATAATACGTTAATACAAAGCATAGGCCTACATACTTAGTAGCTACTCCAGTGGTGGATCCAGGTTGTAGATCGCCATTTGTGCACATAAAGGGGCGCACATAAATAAATAAAGAAATAATGCCAATTTAACTGTATCAAAGTCATAACAAATCATATCGTATGCTCAAGAAACGACTAACACTATTCTATGTTGATTTTATATTGTAATGTTCCAAACACATGTTACATAGCCTAAGACATACGACTGATTCAATGGAAAAGCAAACCTAGCTTCTTTGAATAAATGGCATTTGAAGCGTTGCTTGTTTAGTTTGTGAAAAATCAAGTATCTTAAAACTGACTAAAAACAATGTAATTATATGATAACCTCTAGAGGCTGTTTCATATGAAAACCCACAATTACAGCATCATATGCCACGGCATTATGGTACCACCTGACCAGCTCTCCAGCCCTAATGCTGTTTTGAAATCCTGGTTTTTAAGAAAACCGACTCAAGAAACAACTTTGACTCCAACTTTTAAACCAAACTTCGTATAGTGCCACGTAATGCCCCGTTCCAATACATGCCGACATTAACACCGCAGATACTACACATTATCGAAACTCATAAGGAACTAGCTGTAAGAATAAAGACAAACATATATCATCCTTGCGTATATAATTGAACAATGTATAAACATTAAACTGTTCTTTGTGAGATAAAATAAATACACATTTACCGATTAACTGAATGGATTCTTCGTGTTCATTGATTTCTTCTTCTACTCCTACAAACAGCACTGGTTCGATTTCCTTCTCCCCAATTGAGTACAGTTTCTCTGCGATATCTCTGCCAATTGCAGACTCTAGCACAACTCGAAATACTGAGTTTCTTTTTAGGTAGGATTCTAGTTTGGGACGCGACCACTGGACGTATTGACAATCGGTATCGGCTTGTATGGTCACCTATAAAATCAAACATGCATGCATATATGTCTTTTGTAATATTCCCTGCTATATCTTGACCAGCAACGTATAATGGAGAAAAGTAATAGAAGAGTTTTAGCCTACCATGTTCTGGTTATCCTTTCTCCGTTTCATTTCGGGGAAGACTGTTAATTAAGTGGAGGAGGGACATTTTGGGTTATGTCCCTCTTCCACTTAACAGTCTTCCCCTTGACGATGTCGCCATTAGCGTCTACTGATCGTTTGGCGGAGATTTCTTATCACATTGTGTTTCAAGACATGGTATTTTTTTATTAGGCCTATGTACTTTATATATAGAGTAATGGAGCAATCGACAACATTTTCATTAGCTTAAAATAATGACGAAATAGTTTGTTATAAATTTATGCAGATTAGTGTTACATGTCTAATTTGACCATGGATGCATTTATACCGAAAATCAAAACAGGAATTTTCTAGTGTCAATTGTTATCTTATTGGAAATAAATCAGCAAAAGTTTCCTTCATACCACGAGATACAATGAAAACTAACCTAACCCTAACCATAACTAACAGTGGACAGCGAGTAGTTTATAGGGAGCAGTTTATACCACTAACGGCAATTAAATTAAGTGGTTCATCTCTTAATATTGGGCTCCGCGAAGTAACACTTTATCGGTTTAAATTGGATTATCCTCACAGTGTGGTAGCCAATACCTGCATAGCCACATTTCTACTTATTCGGTCAATTACAAGCATCACGGCACCAACCCTTATTCGATGTAGAATTACCATCGCAGCGAGATGCTACTATCTTGAACAGTGACGGAGCCATACCCACATGTACGTTCGGGGAAATTGTTATATTGAATAAATTGAGGGCAGGTTTGGTAAAACTTAACTAACTCTTCCAGATTCCCAAATATGCCTTACGAGGAGATGGTAATTGAAGTGTTATTACTGACACAACATAAGAATAAGAAAAGACTAGTCTTTAGCTACCGTACCTAATGGCAAACGATTGATACATTGATTTGGCCTCTAACTGTTCGCCTTTGAATATCATACTACAAAGTTTGGAGAACATGTTTACATTAAAATAGTACTATCAAAATACCAGAGCACAGAATTAGGTCCCAGTTAAATGACTATCATATATTTACACAGAAACATTCTACTACAATTTTCTAACATATGTAACGTACCTTAGTGTATGTAATGGTTGTAAATTATTTGAACATTTCCTTCCATGATTTTGCAAAGACAATCGACTTGCTTGATTTGACCATTGACATCTTACATTTGACAGTATGGAAGGCAAAACCACAAGAAGGAACATTTTCTGCAAAGATAAATACATTTTACCTCTGATCTCGAGATCTCTGACTGCTATTGGCAAACGGACAATATAATAATTTCCTACCTGTAAAGTACCAACTTATATGCTTGATGTGACCTTTGATCTTTCGATCTGCACAAGTTCCACACTATACGGGTCCTTGCTACGTTAGAAGCACATCGGCGAAGCGGTTTATGAGGAGATTATTATACAAAATCTTACTGATGATTTTAGACATACACATAAATACGTACAGGTATACCATACTTGGACTTCCATCACTGTGGTCACCGCTGTTATGACAACATAGCATATATACTCCGATTGACTACAATATGTCATCATACTCTATCGGGAAAATGAGATAAAAACACATTTTGTAGAACATACTTGAAAGCTCCTCGGACTACCATCCTTTACAGCCTCCCACTCTGGCGAATCGATGAATTGCCCATTCCGTATGTAATGAAGAAAATTACCACCTCGCGAAACTTTCATCCTGTAATAAAAAATTATATACGCCATCAGAAGTGAGCAAGAGTGTATGTCACAGAGAGAGATTATGTGAGAGAGAATGTGAGAGAGAATGTGAGAGAGGTGGAGAGAGAACGCGAGAGAGAACTCACGGGATAGCACATGTGAGAGAGAATGCGAGAGAGAATGTGAGAAAGAATGTGAAAGAGAATGTGAGAAAGAATGTGAAAGAGAATGTGAGAAAGAATGTGAAAGAGAAAGTGAGAGAGAATGTGAGAGAGAACGTGAGAGAACACGAGAGAGCGAATGTGAGAAAGAATGTGAAAGAGAATGTGAGAGAGAATGCGAGAGAATGTGAGAAAGAATGTGAAAGAGAATGTGAGAGAGAATGTGAGAGAGAACGTGAGAGAGAATGCGAGAGAATGTGAGAGAATGTGAGGAAGAATGTGAGAGAGAATGTGAGAGAGAACGTGAGAGAGAACGTGAGAGAGAATGTGAGAGAGAATGTGAGAGAGGATGTGAGAGAGGATGTGAGAACGTGAGACATAATGTTAGAATGTCAGAATGTGAGAATGAAAGTGAGAGAGACTGTGAGAATGCGAGAGATAATGTGAAAATGTGATATTTACATTAAACCTAAATTAATATAGGAACTGATTTAGGTAAGCGAAGCTAAGCCAGCTAAGCCAAAAAATAACAATTAATCTGTGTAGAATAATATGGAAAATAAAACGTTATTTATGTCGTACCGGTCGTATTCAGTACATGTTTTTAATGTTTGAGAAACAAACAGGTGTCATATAAAGCTTAAAGGCAAGTTAAATGCAGGTAGGTGAAACTTTAAAGTTGTAAAGATTATTAAAAGTATGAACATCATATCATATTCCATCGAATCATATTTACAAAAGATGGTAAGTCAATAAGGCAACGAATATATTCTCTTCAACAATATTGAGAATAATTATGCGATATTATAAAGCGATGCCAATAGTTACAAATAGGCCTTCAGTCACAAATACTAACCTTCCCCGTAGTAAGAGTGACAACTGTTTGGAGCAGTTAGTTCTTCCTTCTATTGAATACTTGCCAGAAGTCTTTAACTCATACACCATCGCCCCGGTTTCAGGTCCGACCAATGTCTTAAAAGATCTCTCACTGATCTTAAAATTGGCAAACAGCAATGTATAAATTTGTCGAAGATCATCACTGAGTTTCACGGTGCTCATAGCGTGTGCAAGATGAATCACGTGGAATATGTTAACAAAGAAACAGGCCATATTCCAGGCTAACGCATCTGGCCAGCAATTGACAGCTCCTCCCCAAAATGCAAAGCAAAGGCTGCTGAAAGCAAATATGGCTCGAAGCCATAATGATTGCGGTTGCCCAATGTTTGCAGGGACGATGAGACCAATAGTCAAAACAAAACAGCCAAGCTGAAATACAGCATGCTGGTGATGGAATCTTTGACAGAACTCTCTCATCATAACCTGCAACAGAGAATGGGTCAAGGGTGTTAAATGTCATATAGCTGAAAGCATGACGCATACAGATGAGGCATTCGTCGAGAAACTTAAGGCACAGCGAGTACTCATACATGGCACTGTAAAAGGACGAAGCATGTCAGTGGCAGTACAGTTATGGTGAGTAGTCATACATCACACTGCAAATGAAGCATAATGGTCCTACATACCAAGAATTCTAGTAGTAATAAATTATAGCGAGTACTCATTCACAACACTGAATAATGAAAGCCTAGAATAAATGGCAATACAGATGCAGCACAATAGAGAGACATTTACAGTCGAATTGAAGCTAAGTTGCAAACTAATGCACAACAAACTATTATTACGTATAACATTTATTATATGGAATCGAGGTTAACGAGCCATTTTCCAAAAAAAATATGGGAACCGTTCATAATAATACGACTTTTTACAATTTGCTGTATAATAGGCCTATTTTAAACCACCTTCAAAAGCCAGAACCAAAATTTATTTGATATTAAATCTTGAACATAAACTGCCAATCAACCCTAGTATTAGCTTTGTGATGGTCAATAGAGATTAGCGAGCACGGATTGACTTACTCACTGACATTCCTAATACTAATTTTATGAATCGACCGTCATGGCACAGAGCAAGCATGTTAGTGACTTACAATAAATGACGAAATTCTAGTCCTAGACCTTTTCAATACTTAACATAACATTTAATTAACATTTAATATCTAGGCCTAATCGGTATAATGTTACGGGCAGAACAGGGGTATAATTTTCGTTTCTGTTACGGGCAGAACAGAGGTATAACTTTCGTTTCGGGCTGTCATTTCTAAGAAGACAAGCTCTAGTAGATTACATACGTCATACGCGGTTAATCCGTAATGCTAACAGTGACCTCTAGAGGGAACTCAGGTTTCGGGTTTTGAGTGTGACGTAATATATTCCCAAAATGAATTGCTTAGTTATTTCGTGAATGAGATAAAAGAGGATGTGTATAAGTTTCCTGTCCAGTATACCCCGAACACTTCAATTGACCAGATCCCGGGAAACAGTAATACAGTGATAACAGCAGTTCAGTATCTGAGAATCAATCAACCTCCCTCTACAATAAACATCTTTAATTACATCCATCCCATTGCCCCACCAAACTAAATTAAAATAAATTAACATGAAACTCACACGGGAGACTTCTTGGTAACATGTTGGAGGCCATTACGTTTCATTTCATTTACTACTAAGGTTTTATCTAAATACTGAGCCTCTTCGCTAGATAAGTATATGCTAATGCAACCTAAAAGAATATTTTTGATTCATAATCCACGTTCTGTCCAACATTGAGCTATGTTATTTGCCAGCTTGCATCAAGTGTGTCCCTGGTGAAGAGGGAGCAAGTATGACTTCACAAATCAAATACGTTTAAGGGACTTAACGCGTTTCTCCATTGTTTATTCTGTTATTCTGGATTGAGTAGTTGAATCATATGAATTCACAGTCAATTTGCTACACACGTTGTCCAATTGGGCGCGGTCCTATCTTGCCGACTACTGTACCTCTCCCTTGGTTTTAGGAACGCTCCAACTGTTGCGCTTCGTTTCGTGGGGTCGGTCCTGGTCTGCGTTCGACTATCGAGGATGACCTTTATTGGAGGGACAGTATAATTGCTTAAACTTCTTTTATGGTACGAGTCTGTCTGGAGATATCTAGACATTGTCTCACCCTTACTGTCATCCTGGACCTGGTTGTCTTTCATTGCATGATGACATATGATCCTCCGTTTGAGAACGTGGTCAATGATCAAGGTGCAAGGATGGAAGGAAGGTTACATACCTGCATTGTTAACCAATGACAATGGTCGAGAAGACAATTTATAAGCTAAGAGTATTCCTAACCCTACTACTCTAAACTAAGCTTGAATATTTGATTGCGCCTCCATTATCTAGATGTACTAGATAGGCTAAGCCATCTGAAAGAGTGTTGCTCTTCTATATATCTTTTTTTCAAATGACTGCAAAGAAAACCACAACATAGCTGTATCAAAATAAAATATGTGAACAAATTGATCAGAATATCCGTTAGGCTATCTGCTGTTTGTTGTTGTAGTAACAAATATTCATCATGTGATAAAGAAACCACATACGTGTCACCTTGATGAGACATGACTAGTGTGTATGTCCGCCTGAAAAACAAATTTGAAATAGCCTATGGGTCTACTGAAGTCTTACAATCTTTCCTTACATCCACCATAATTTTATTGTATGATATATTGATATCATCCACATTGCCATAAGCAAGCCAGCATATATTGTACCCACCCAATGTTAATGCATGAAATATTAAGTTAACTACATCATAATCATACTATAGCCGGAGTGACAGTCCACTACCGGACGAACACTCATTGCGGCAAAGCAAACGCTTAGCCAACTATGTCCAATCACAACTGATTTTAGACAAGATACTTCTAGTCGTCGAATGCCTCACCTAGTGGTACATGACTTCGTCTCCATAAGTTTTCCTCACTTGCACAGGGAGCTGATGCCACGACTACTATTAAAACGGCCAGTTTACATACACACACATACACACACCCTCACACACACACAAATCAAACGCACCCATACATGTACCTACGTTGTACAGAATACGATCTACACTGTAGTGTACTTACTGCGAAGCTGTCCAAGTGAACTTTGTTCTTGGTCACAAATTCTTTCAATTCCATCAATATAATTTAGGCTGCATTGCGATCATTTGTCACGTAGAAACTCTCTCCATTTCGATATTAAGTTTTAATAAGTTTTGCCTCATCTCATTGGTGTAGAGTTTAGTGAATGTTTTGCAGTAATTGTCGAACCTGAGATGCTTGATGTCGTAATAAGACGTACAAGGATATCATTGAGTACCCTACAATGCTCGCAGTGTGAGTTTGGTATCTTAAATACCAAAGAGCATCAGCTGCGATTCATCAACTCGGCTCAATGATCTGATATGGAAATCGACGACAGCTTACAAAGAAACGGCATTCGCACGCGAGTGTCTTCGGGCAGAATAATTAATTACAGACGTGCTAAGATTGCAACGCCATTGCACTGGAACAAAACATTTGGATGGCGACAGATCAAGAATCGGTTGAGATTTCTGCAGGTTTCGAACACTGAGAAAATCTTTTAACAGTTTTCTCAATCAAGGAGGCATCTACGAGAAAGGCCACAAAGTAAGTTCAGTATTTTTCTTGCATATGAGACCATGAGGGAATATCACGTTCAATGAATTAAATAACTCAACATTAATATTTTTAGTCATGATTACTAAACAACACATTATATTGTGGATGTACAATATAAGCTAGCTGCCAATTGTCCTGCAGTATTTTTAACCTTTTTGTTACTTTTTTAAAATTAAAGTAAATCGTATGATTGGATGTAATATGGCCAACAAATGCCAGCAAATGTCATCATGCCGTCTTTGGAGGATGATAATATAAGCTTTCAATAGAAGAAACATTTACAGTCAGTTCATATTAATATATCTACTACTACTTTACCCCTCTTTACCCCAGTAAAGCATTTGCAAAGTTAATTAGTTTCAGGTTAACATGGTCGTGTTTCTAGCCTCTGCATACTTGTATTTCTAGGCCTTTGCATCCTATTATTTCTTGCTACGCATGCTTTTAGATAATAGCAAATCCTGTTTATCCTATTCATTTACTGAAATTGGTGTAGGCCTATATAAGGGAGGGAGAAATCAAACGTGTGCGTGCAAATTTTGTAAGAAACTTAACAATGAGGTGGTTTGTCAAAAGTGTGTGCTGGTCCATGTTTCTTGATACTTGCAGACATTGAGTGAAGCAGGATATGTGTAGCAAACTACTTAAACGACATCAGGCTCACGTTCCTTTACAATCAACGTTTGTTTTGACTAAATTTTATTAATGACGTAGAACAGAGAATTTTAGGCAGTTCATTTTAGACAAAAGGTTTGTCTTCTTTGGATATAAACTTCTTTTGACACATCCGTATAATTTTCTCATATTTCATCTTAGACATTATATATTTTTTTAATTAAATACCGAAATACCCATTCTAAATGATTTTTAGTATAAGTTTAAATTATATTTACAAGTTGAAAAAAGTCATTTCAAACAAACCAAAAAAAGTTTGATCAGCTTAAAAATGAATTTAATAACTGTCAATTGTTATTCCAATAATGTACCTAAATGTATTTCTCATAGCCTTTGTCTTGTATATAAATAATACCAACAGAAATTAAAGAGTGAAACATTATGTATTTATATGAGAACAAAAAGATCTGACTTCTTTCTTTAAAATGGACCCCTTACATGTCACGTAAAAGGGTCGTATTAGAACTACCATGCCACTAATTAAATTAAGGAAATTTTGAGTTTGAATAATACAATTACTTAATAATATAATTACAAGTATATCTCGTGACTACAATACAGTTACATAATTGTAAGTTATGTCATAATGTAGTTAATCAAGATGTATGGTACCGTAGTAAATATTACGCCGAGTCAGTCGAAGGGTTGACCTTTATATGCGGTTTGGATCTTCTAGTGTCGAATGCAAAAGTAAACAGGATTCAAACATGATTCGAATACTTGAACGACAGGAATGTTGAAGCATCTGTTCATGATTGTCAGTGGAACGAAAGCTCAGGATGGCCAAGTAACTGACCCTTGGGAAGACTGCTCGCAACGACGAGTACTGTGGTAAAACTTTAACGACTTCTGCTTGCCGAGAAAGAATACAACGCAATTTCATTAACGGGTTGCTTGACATTTTGTACCTATATCATGCATGCGTTGATATCGGTGCCAGTAAGATTATGAACATTAGATTCGATCGTTTGGTATTTTAGGAATTTCGTATTGAGCCTGTTGGTATACACGCTGCAGAGTACTGCAGGCATACAACCAACTGAAAACGTGAAGCAAACATTTCAGCTGAAACATGATGATTAGGCTAAACCCTGGTTGACATTGGTATGCAATGAATTAAGCAAAGCACGGCCGGGTGGTTCCAAGGCAATATATATATATATCTATATATATAATTATGTGTCAAGTGTCGATAAGTAACTGATTATAATTTAAACTTGACAGATTGTAATCGTTTTCTGATGAACAGAATGTAAATTGAAAGCATAGGAAAACTCATCAATATCTTGGCACAGCGACATTGCTTCGTAATATTAATGTAGTTTGTGAACATGTCATTTCTTCTCCATTGTTGAGGTTTATGATTCATAAAAATTCATACTTACCCTGATGTCACGATGTAGAGGTGTAAACAAAATTAAGTACACTAAATAAAATGATAGGATTGATCACTATCACCCAAATGTATTCTTGGAAATTGTGAGCAGTCGACGACTGTGGCAGTAGGCCATTCTATAATAACATAGGCCTTTTACTAGGTTACATTTATACTGTAGAAGTAGGCCTATATTATTATTAACTTTATTATGCTGTTACAAACGTCCCTTCAGATTTTGTCAAATCTTGTAAAAACACCAATTATGTATTTAATGTTGTAAGATCAATACAATGCTGCGCTGTTATTACTCAGCAAGTCATGTTACAAGTACGAATTAAATATCATTCAAAAACTGAAGCTATATATGTCTGGCTAAATATACTAATTAAGTATGTGTATGTGATGTATAGTACGTGCAAACTACAATCAATCAATCAATCAATCAGTCAATCAATCATCAATCGCCTAATATGCAAAGTTAAATTAAACAATGTTCTGTGGCGCTTGTATTCAAGAAGACATGCACTTGAGAAAGATAAGTCTACACATAATACATTAATTATCACTGAGGATACAATTACATGTCCAGTCCTTGGTTACAACGGCAAGGAAAAAAGTTACTAGTGTTTGCACCGGGTCAAACATTCAGGCACAGGTACACATGATCCATTACTCGTCGAGTACCCAGGGTGGATACACTAGGGCCATCGTGGATAGCAAATTGACGTCTAACTTGTTTATTATGGGTTATGTCGCCTCATAGGCTCATACAGAAACCTGTCCGTATTGTAATCGTGTCCGACTTGTAAACAACATGTCCTCTTCTACATAGTACATTGCCATCAGTAGTCAATATGAATTCACACTAGTACTATAGTGTGCACATTAATGAAACCTATAACATAGCTCGCATAACTACTTTTAGTTCGTTTTGATACAAAGACAGGCCTACCATTAGTTAAGTCAAAACAGGCCTACATGATTAATTAAGCCAGAATAAAACCATAATGCAGAACTGTAATGCGTAATGAGTATTGCATTAATTGCAAAATAGAAAACAATTTCAAACCAGTCTAGATTCAGATCTGTTTATCCAACAGCCCTAGTATTGGTATCTATGTAGATTACAAAATTAGCTTTCTTT